>PVKA01010233.1:0-41912 GCA_004027165.1 Ctenomys sociabilis
ACCTTGTACGATACCAAAACATTATGAAAACAGTTTGCAAAGTATTAATTTATTGAATCCACCTTGTTAAGGTGTCTTAAAACTGTCTCATTGATATTTGTACTTCAATAAAATAAAAAATACATAAATAAAATAAAAATAAAAATAATAAAAATAAATAAAAAATAAAAATAAAAATTTATCTACAAAAAAGAGGCTTATTCAACTTGCAATGAAAATAAAATTGTATTATTATATGCTGTACTTTGTTAAACAGAGTATTAAAAATGTGTGTCCTCAAGTGTCTAGATTTAGTGAAGGTAGTAATGTTGCTGCTTCATCAAGGACATCAAGCAAAACTGAATTGTTTTGTTGTTTGCTTAAGTGCAAATGGACAGTAGTGACTGCCAGTGTGGCATCACTTAGGCTGCTGCTCTGATTGTGTGAAGGCCCCGGCATCTTACCCATTGTTTCTTTCTGTCCTATCATTGCAAAGGTCGACTTGATGAAAAAAGCAAGTGTTGTTTGAAAAAGTGGTGTTGCTTTGAAAAAGACATTTTTGATTTCTTTTCTTGAAAGAATCTCAGGGACTGCTAGAGGTTCTCAAGCCCCACTTTAAGAACTAGTGTCCTACTTTGAATATCTGGGGGACTCTGGGGGAAGGCATGCGTTGTACAACTCATTACAGTTATTTTACTGTAGCAATTGTACTCACATCTCTGACTGCTATCCACTGATGCCAGTAGTGCCTTCTAATTTATTTATTTATTTATGACAGTGGCATCTTGCTATGTAGTTCAGACTGAACTCAAATTCTCTATCTAGTCCAGGTTGTCTTTCAATTTGTGACCTTCCTGGCTCACTCACCTGGGTGCTGATACTAGAGGCATATACTGCCATGCCCAGCTTTTGTTTATTTTTAATTGACAAATAATAATTATGCATCTTCATGGGACACAATGTGATTTTTAGTACATTTATTTTAGTACAATCAACTCAGGATATTTAAGCTATCTACCATCTATCACTTTTTGATAATGAAAAAATGGAAAATCCTGTTTTGTAGGTGTTGGAAATTACACAATACAATATTGTTGACAATAATTTCCCTTATGTGCAACAATACATCAATCTCATCATTTAGAAAGCCACAAATGCCCACGGGCCTCCCCATGGTACCTCTAGGGCTGGTATGACCACTTCTGTGTTTTTAGAAGTCCTCATCCACATCACCAACTTGGCCAGAAACCTGCTTCATGAATGCTTGCCTGAGTCTAACATGTGCAAGCCAAACTCTTCATCTGCTCATAGATAAAAGTGAGTGAGAGCCAAAGAGACCCGTACAGTCCAGTTTGCTTTATTCTTTACAAATGAAGAGACTGAGGCACAAAAAGGTGACTTCAAGGTCACAATAAGTATTGAAGCTTCTATTACTGCATCATCCCATCACCTTGTAGGCATTTTGTATATTTTCATTTTGGTCTTAACAAAGGGAAAATCAGACCAGGGGGCCATGTGTTAAAATGAATTCTGGGAATTGTGAAGCTGGTAAAGTATAGAATGAAGAACTAAGTCCAGGCTTCTTGGTTCCAGATGCTAGGTTCTTCCCTTCCTACCATGACTGAGCCTCTTTTCTCTGCTGCTTATCATGCAAAATCTAGCCAGATGCCTAAAACTTCAGATTGTGATTTCTTCATATTTTCCATCTATAGTTTTCTGCAGCTTCTCTGCTATCTCTAGTCTAGGTCCTCCGTTCATCTCATTTTGACTTAGTGCCTCCAAACCGGCACCATCATGTTGCTGTATTTTTCTTTCTTTCATCCATTCTGAACTCTTCCTTTATCCCAAAGTCACAGGATTGAGGCAGGACACCCAAATGGGAGACAATTAGGGTCCAGATACATGTAAGGGGCTACAAGAAGAGTTGGATCAGGTGGGGTGCTGGGAAATTTGCACCCAGAGTTAAGAGGTTCCTGGAATTTTCATGTCTTTTTATCTTGTCAGCAGTCCACTAAGTCAGAGCAGTTATCTCATTTGGGCAAGAGGACATCAAGACTCAGAGATGGTACCTAGCTGGTGGGAGATCATACAGCCTGACAGTAACAACTGGGAATGTGAACTGCATACCTGGTAGGATTTTCAGAAACATATTAGGACTCCAACTAGGTGTAGAATAAGGCGAACACAGTTTGACTTCTGGCTAAGAATGCGCTATGTTTGCTTGACAACCAATTCAGACAGGAAAGAATGAGGAAGGTTCCAGATTGATTCCACCAGGATGTGTGCCTGGAAAACCCAACTTGGTTTAGAAATGAGCTAAAGTAACTTGAGAACACTGGACTTCTGGCTCTCTCATGCTTCCATGTTTCTAATGAAGAAATTGATTTTGCTTTATCTTATCTTGCTATGAAAACTCTTCCTTGAAAACAAAAGATGGCCCTCTTGCACACAGAACTAGCGCAAGCTTGCAGGCTGAGAGGAGTCTTGGCAAATCTGTGGTGGCCTGCACAGCAGAAGCAGCCAAAGGTGGCCCCAGTCATGGCTGCTAAGGAGTTGTCACACAGGAAGGAGGAGTCAGGAGGGAGATGGGTTGATCCTGTCTGAGCTGGCCTTATTGCTGACACCCTACGTGTCCATTTGTACCGTCTTACTTATCTCCATTCTAGTGCAGGAGACTTTCTGCCAGGATACCATTTCTGTTATGGTTTCTTTTCTTTATGGAATGAGAACTACAGTGTACATTACATAGAACAAAATGACCTGCTAAGCTGTTCCTTCCTCCCTTTCTGCACTATCCACAAAGTGGGCAAAAGGCAGGCAACTATATAAATGCATTTGAGTTAATATGTTCAAGAGGAGGAAGTGGAGAACTGAGCCCCTTAGCACTCGGTCTGCCGTTGCTACGTCCCATGCTTACCTTACTCACACCACAGTGTCTTTGGGAGCCCCAGTGGGCTGACACACGGAGGCAGTGAAAGCTGGCTGCATTTGTGTCTTAATGATTAGGGTTCTGATGGAATGAAAAAACAAGGAATTTGAATGATAGGGAGAAATTGCAGCATAAAATAGAATATATTGGAGATAGAAGCATTCAAGTTCTTCCTTCTTCAACTGCTGGAAAAGAATATAAATTGGCCAAGAACATATTACAGGCCTTTTTCTTTTCCACTTCTCCTTTATTTCTTCTTTGCTAGCCAGGGTTAGAGAAGCTAGAAAGAAAGTTTACTACATGGCCGTATAAGTTGAACTGGGAAAATTCCAATTATGAAGAAGCTGGTGCTCAGGAGGTGGGTGCAAGACTTAGGCCGTGGAGGTCTTGGGGATCCCAACTCCACACTTCTGCTCTGATATCAGCCTAAGGAGGCCTGTTCTGCAAAGATCTGAGGCAAAATGTGTGATCTTTTCCAGCAGGCTCTCTGGAAGGGACAACACTGGGATGGGAGAGCAAAATATACTTGGAAAATAATTTCTGAAAAATGGAACAATGAAAACGTGAGCAATGATTTTTCTCTGAAGAAACAAGTATAAGAGATGATACATTATATAGCAAATATTTTATGGGCTCGTGCCTGTCACTGGCCCTATGGTTAGATTGCAGATTTTTTGGCTCCACATTTAGGGGTTATGGTTTAATGCATAGTTTTCTAGACCCCTAGAGACATTTGCCAGTGTCTTCTTCCCTGGAAAATCTGACAGTATGGCTCACTTGAGGTGGAGAACTCAGCATCTTAGGTGATTCTGAATTTCTCATGCAAATGATCCCTCAGCTCATTTTAAGAAGCTATAAATCAACCTTGTTCATTTATAGCCCATTTAGTTTCCTCTCTTCAATTGCTTTCTTCTGGCTATCTAAGCCATTTTGAGGATGGAGACATGAATTAATAAGATCTAGAGAAATCTAAGATGTTTATGTGCAAAGATAAGGCCTGGTGGAACGTTGTGATCCATGTAATCTCTTCTTGGCCTCACTTCAGAAAGCTTAAACAAAATCTTCAAATGTCTTTCAGAAACAATTGTTGTAAGACTTGAAAGAAAGTAATTCTGCTTTGATTTTTTTTTTTTTTTTTTTTTGGTATGGCTTGAACCCACTCGCTCCTCAGCTCTGGTTATGGGACAATGTGGTGTTAAGAATGTGCAGAAAAGGGCCAGAAAATTAGGAATTTAAATCCCCCCTGATTTATACCTAGGTTGTCAAAGTCTCCCGAGCTTTAGAAATGCTGAATATTTTAGCACAGCTCTGAAGTGTGAGTCGTGTCTTGCTTTTCAGCTGATTATTATTAATAATGGTGTCTCTAGTGTGTTAGTGGTGCTCAGCTGTAACCTTTAAACTTGCTCCATTCCTGCTTTGTGAGGTGTTATAAATTCCATGATCTAAAAAATATTACGATAGGAACATTCTCTGATTTTTGGGGCCAACATTTCTTAGACTTGTTACCTGGGAGATGGAAGCTTAAGTGTCCTTTATGTTCACACATCTGAGCCACTTTCTTGTTGAATGCTGGAAGTGTGGAGAAAGTCTTTACTAAAGAAAAATTCTTTACCCAAAGAGACAATTCCAGCACACTCATTTGTTGTCCATATTCGTGGCTGCTTAGGGTAGATCTGAGAGCATTTGGCACAGAAAACCAGGCTCTCCTCCCCCACATAGTTACTGTAAATGATTTAAATCAATGCCTTTTATGCAGCATTGGGTACAGGAAATACAATATGCAGCCACTAAATATGCCATTTAAATTCTTCTCAGGCAAAGGTTAAAAGAGAGGCAGGTGGGGGGAGGAGCAGACACAACAGAGACTGCCAAGGTAGCTGTATTCAAATGTTTTTGATAGGTTTCTAAGATACATGTCTTTTTCCAAAGCAAATGCATTCATGTCTAAGAAAGAAAACAGGAAAATGTTAGCTCTTGTGCTGGTGAGCTCATAAGAAATGCCAGAAGAGTTGTTTGTGAACAGCCTCAAATATCAGGGTTTCTTTATTGTTATGCTTTGAGCCTCAGAATCAGGCAGAATGTTTCCATGACAACTAATAGATGTTATGTTTATTTACTGAGTGGCAGGGAATGACAGTGTCAGCAAGTGACATTTTAGTTTCTTTCTCATCTTTTTCTCCCCAGTAAGGGTTTGCTTTAGTCAATGAAAATGGCAGCAACATCTTCCATTTTATTTGTCAGAGCTTCTGTGGCGGAAGTAAATAGCCGTTTAATTTGATTCAGTTAGTCCATGAAACATACTTTAAAGACCCATTGCTTTACGTGCTTTGGAGAACATTTACTGCAGGCATCTTCTGGGGAGAAGATTATTTGCAAAGTGAAAAGCAAATTTCAGGTTTTATTCACTTGAATGTGATCTAACAACTGCATTCTGGGCTGTCTAAATTTACATAGGTTCATTAATGGTCTCTAAATTCCACATAACCTTGTTCATGCTCCTACTGATATATTCGTAGAAAGGTTCTATTACGACTTGTAAGTGGACCACAACATCAGCAAAGCCAGGAGATGGGACTGCAGGATGGGCTGGGACAAGTCCTCACTGGTTATAAATAATGATCTATTCCACTCTGTTATCTGCCTGTGGCTTGTCTGCCCTCTAAATTATCTGCGGTCAATTTTTAATGCTGAACTGGCTTCCTCTTACTATCCAGCTGGTGTGTGCTCAAGGGATATAAACCATGCTAGCATTTGCTTTGAGAAAACACAATTAGGAAGGCAAGCTGCTGTGGGGAGTGCTGGGTGGCTTGTCATATGATGCATGCTAGAGCAGAGAATTTGCTTTTTTGTTAGTCCCCATTTTCTGTTATCCATGCTGCAGCTCTGGTTAATCTGAATAATTGAAATTTGGGATAATTTTGCTTTTAGTCAATATATGACTATTAGGAATTACTCAAAACAGTGTTGCTCGAAAGACACTCTTGATTTCCTATTGTCCTATGTACAAATGAGCTTTTCTTAAAACTTTCCTATCACTTCACTAAAATGCTGACTTGATGCAGGCCTCTTATGCTAGAAAGCAAGCAGCTTGAAGACAGGTGCTCTGTCTTCCTCATCTTTGTATTTGTAGCACAGTTTCTGGCACAGTAGGTGACCAAAAAATGGATGGTAAATGAATGATTTAGTGTAGCCCAGCCCTGTCTATCAGTTCCTGACATATCAGCAACTCACCCTTGCAATCATGCTGCCATTAATGTCCCTCCTATGTCATTGCCAGTGTCTAGTTCTATGCAATGACACAAATTATTGTCCATCTAGAGATGAGACCCAACATTTCTCAAGAGGGTGTTCTTTTGTTTTGTAATGTACACATACGTGCACCCGCAGTCTCTGAAAATAATACATTGGAAAAGTGACAAAAGGAAGAAATGAATTCTCATGAGGTCCTTATTTAACCACAGTGAGCCTGGGAGAGAAGGAAGAATGCTGAAGATAGCAGATTTGGATTCTCTGTCATTATTTAGGTCTCTGTGACCTCCCTTTTAAGGTGAAAGACTTGGACTACATGAAATGTTTTCAACTTGTGTTCCAGTGAATACTAATGCATACAGTATGCTAACACGTTTCAGAAATGATCAAAATACAACCCCTGTGTAAAATGTACACTAACCAGGAATACTTGGCGTCACATGATTAAGTGGAGACTGAGTCTCGGAGGTCAGAGAAAAGAAGAGGTTCTAACCTCCAATGTCTTCCGTGATGCTTGTTTAGGAGTCTGATCAGAGGAAGGCTGACTTAGTCTGTTTGTGGTGCTGCAATAAAATCCTCAAGACTGAGTAATTTACACAGAATAGAAATGTTTTTCTCCCAGTTGTTTGAGAGAGCTAAGCCTGGAAGTCTGAGCTCAGAGTGCTGGTATTTGATCTGGTGAAGAAATTCTTGCATGATAGAAGGCAGAAGGGCAAACTAGTCATTGCTATATGAAAATATCTATATAGAGAGCTATATACATTTATTTATCTATGTTTAGTGCTGCTTAGTCACTGTTTATGAAGATATATATATGTATAATATGTATATTATACATATATATATATATATATATATATATATATATATATATGTATGTATGCCATTAGCTTATAGAAACTTTTATAGCCTAATCACCTCTTAAAGGCTTATATTTCTTAATGCAACATTGGCAACACCTGAAACTGGAGGAAACCGTAGCAAAAGCACTGCATTTTCTCAACATATAATTGATCACATTGTTGAGGGACATCTGTTAACTTTCATAAAATACCGGGATATTGTATAGTCAGGTTTCCATTTCTCTGACAAAATACCTAAAATAATAAATTTGTCAAAAGGAAAAGTTTGTTCTGGCTCCAGGTTTTGGAGGTTGCAGTCCATGGACAGCTGGCTTTGTTGCTTTTGAGCCTGTGCATGTGCCTCACCAGGAGCTCTCGGTAAAGAAAGCTGCTTGTCATTGGCTGGAGTCCCCAAATTCTCTCTAAGGGCACAAACCCAGTTATCTAACTTCCTCCCTTTGGTCCCTATCTCTAAAAGTTCTGTCACCTTCCACGAGTACCATGGATTGAAGATCAAACCTTCAACACATGGCTCTTCAGGGGATATTCAAGATCCACATTATAACAGGGGTCCTGGAATGATAGCTCCTCCTTCAGGGGCAAAACCTGATGGAAATCTTGAGTCATCCTCATATATGCTCAAGTGTTATCTAATCACACTTTTAAAAAACATCTTTTTTAAATTTTAATTTATTTATTTGTATTTTAACATGAAGAATGAAAAATAGCAGGAAGAACAAAGAGAACAAATGACATAAACAGGGCAACATATGATATATATTTTACAGATTTTTACAACATGGATGGCTAATTATATATATATGTATATATATACATATATATATATATATATATCTTTTAAAACATCTTATTTTACTAACATACTATTTTATCAGAAAAAGAGCTGGACTTAGAAAATTGGGGCAATATTGTAGTTAAGAAGCAAAAAAATCTATGCCACTTACTTTTGGGAGATCTATTCTTATTATATTCATAGACAATGACCAACTTACCTGTCCCTCATAAATGTAGACTGAAACAGGTTTGGAAAATAAGTGACATTAGCAACACCTATATTTGTTTAGTTGGAAATCTTTCAAGTGGATGGTGCCAGTGTGAAGGTTTCAGAGAAGGAAGAGAAAGAGAAAAAATACTTTATTGCTCTTCTCTGGCCAGAAGTTCTCTTTAGTTATGCTGTTACAACATTTGCTACCAAAACCAATAACTAATAACTGCCTGTAGGGTAGAAAATGTACCCAGGATGCAGATTATGAAATTTGTCAGGGGAAGAAGGCATAAGATGAGAGTGGTATTTACTGAGTAGTTACCAAATCTAAGCTTTATGGTAAACATTTTGCAAGTGCACTGGGAAGTTACAGAATCATTAACCCTCTTTTATGTCCAAGAAACGTGAAGCTCACAATGACATTAAGGTCATCATTTGTTAAGGGAAAGAGTGTATGTTTAAATCTTGTTCCTTGTGATGTTGATGTCTGTGAGTTTTCCATTTTATTCTGCTAAAGGGAAAGGATACATTTAGAGAAAGTTAGCCCTACCAAGCCTTAAGAATTCTTACTGAAGTCACATAGACAATAATGCAAGAGGAGAAACCATATGGTTTTGGTGGTCAGAGATGGAATCAAACAAGTTGTGGGTTTAGGCTGCTTTTAAAGATGTAAATGGATCTAGACGTACAATTGTAATCTTGATTACACAAAGAGCCACATGATTGATGCTTTGGAGATCTGGGACCACATAGTGAGCTGAGGAAGAAATGAGAAGAGCTGAGGTCAAGCATATTGGAATCCCAGACTCGGAAGCTTTAGGGCACAGCCATAGCCTGGAGAAGCTTACAGTCCTTGGGTCATGGCAAAATTGTAGACATCCTTGGGTGTCCTGAGGTTGTTGCCACAACCTTCTTCTATTGAATTCTCTGTGGCAAATTTTATGATCTGGCCTTTGAAGTGGCTCAAATAATAAGATTGTTATACAATGAAAAGAAAAACATAAAAACATGAGTAGAAAATGGATAATAAGACCATTGTTAGGAAGGTTCTAGCAATCACGCACTTTGTTGTGTTTTCTTCTATTAACTGTCTTTTAAATTATTACTCCAAATGGACCATAACCATGACTGGTCTTCCTCTTAAAGGAAGGTCTGGTGAATGTTATGGGATTATTTGCCTTTTTGGAAATAATGTTGGTTTATATTTCCATATGACAACATCAGCAGGTTCTGGTTAAGTCTAATTGCTGTCCCATAGACATCATGGGGTCATTTTTCTTTACAGTGCTTATGGGTATTCTCCTGTAACATTGTTCCAGCAATCAGTTTCTCCTGAATAATGACATATCAAATCTTTAAAATGATTTGGAACCTTATTTTTTGTGCCCAAATATAATGCTTTTAAACTTGCTTTGGCAGACTCTCTCCCCTGTTCTCCCTACTTTTATTTGTATTAAATGAAGATGTGCCTGTAAACCCTATTCTTAGAGCTTGCTAATTTTTTGTAAATGTGAGCATTTGGAATTACTTTCAACAGAGCTTAGAAAATGATAAAGATCATGGAACTTTAAAAGCAGAGGGCATATTGCACAGATAGGATCATCCAGAAGTTTTCAGACTATGCCTCATGGAGCCCAGGGGATTTTTCTGGAGGTTTCACAGGGAGAGTTAGGCTCTAGGGCCTCATCTCACAACAAGTGAGAAGCTTTTTCCTTTATTGGAATTCCTCATTAGACTTCATATGAAGAATGGCTCCATGAATACAAGAAAGGCTAGAAACCACACAGCTTGCTTAAATCCCTTTATTCCAAATGAAGGGAGATGTAAGGCCTAAAGAAGGCCTGGTACTTTCTTTAAGCTGCAGTCTGGCAGAAAACTCCAGAGTAGATCTTGTTCTGCTCACGCCCCATCATGCAGTTTTCTCACTCAGCAATAATGCTGATCAATGTTCAGATCTATTTAAAACCTAATGGTCAGAGCCCCTTTAGACTCTGAAGTCTCATGTTATTGCCATGTCAAGTACTCATGCTATTGTCTTCAAGTGGTCTATGCCCACCTGTGTAGTGGGTATACTGAACATGATACACATAGCAAGCTAAGAAGTACCTAGAAATAAACATGGTCAAAATCATTTTGAGGACAGGGCTGAGAGGATTTCAGATATTGTTAGAATGACATAGTCTAACTTCTGGTCTATTCAGGGCATTCTCCTCCTAGATGTTTTAATTCTGGGATATATTTCAATATTCTATAGGTCTATAGGAAGGAAGCATTTTCTCTGTTCTTTTGTCCATGATGGGCCCATTTCATATTTAATGGGAAAGGAATAGTTTAGGAAAGGGATTTCTTTACACTGATAGTCACAAATGAGAAAGTTAAGAAGGATATGTGTACAGAGCTCCCAAGAAGAATAAAGGCTCCTCTCTGCTAAAAGCTAGGGTCTGTAGGCCATTTCTGTACTGGAGATAGTAACATAAAGTCACTGGCTACATCCTAACTTAGCAGAACAAATTTGAGTGTGGGTTGAAGAAACCAAATAAGAAAGAGTATATACAAGGTCAGCTGTAGTTGGCAAAATCTGCTATATGTCCTAGAGGTACATTTAAATTTACGGAGCTTGTCACCCAAAGTCCATAGTTAAAGCTAACTGGTGAGATTCAGTAGAATTTAAGTGTAGGTAGTGGACTGATATCTTGGCTTTGAAAGAACATCACATTTATGTGTTTCTTAACAATCACCATTGATATTACGCTATAGTTTTTATCCATCTTTTAAATTCAGAAGCACATATTATATTTCACGAAGTTGACGTATATCCCCTAAAAGCACTTCGTGTGGATTAGTAGAGGTCAAGTTGTTCTTCTCTAACATGATCCTCACATCTTAGTGCCTTACAACAGCAATAGTCTGTTCCTCACCACAGTATATGTCAATCGCAGGTCCTTTCCAGGTCTGGTGCACATCTTCTTCATTCCAGGGACCCAACATAAGGGAGCATCCTCTGCTAGGAGTGATGTCCTAACAGAGGGAAAAGAGATCATAGCGGGTCTTGCATGGGTCATAAAGCTTCCACATGGAATCGATGTATGATACACTGTTTCCACTTAAACTTCATTCAACAGAGCAAGTCCTATTGCCAAGGGTATCAGTAGGTGAGATAATATAATTTTGTCTCAGAGAGATTTGGCAAAGTATATCTAAAAAATAGTACATCATCTACTTATTTTAATGTCTTATTCTTCCTTTGTAAGTACTGCAGTTATGACATTAATGTGATGTTGCTTCCTGCGTGTGAGATTTTTTCCCCATCTTCTGACTTTGGTCTTTCTCGACTTTGTTTTCATTGCCATAGGAAAGGAAAAATAATGCTATTAGCGGAAATAAATTTGTTATATATAAAGGTTGATGACACCTAAATAAAGGGAAAATAATATCTAAAAGAATATTCTAGAAGGCAGTGCTTGTGATTCAGAGGCCCACACCTACTTGTCTCCATCAGCCACTTGCCTTCTCTTCTTAAAGGCTCTGGCTAGTGGGTCAGTGTGCAGCTTTGTAAATCTGAAATCATCTGCTCATTTTCTCAGGGCCCAGCTGTTTGCTAAAAAATTTAAGGACAAAAGGAAAATGTCTACTCTCCAATCCCCCACGTGCATTTGGCCCTTGACTTCGTGGGTCTCACCTCCTGTGCTAAGAAGAAAACAGGGCTTACTTGTTTCTTTCTATTGTGTCCTCTCCAGAGCCCTTCCCAGGGCCAGGGGTACATTCATGAAGCCATAGGGCACCTCCGGGATGTTGCCTCTGCCCCTAGTTTTCTAATTGGCATGTGGAATGTGTGGCAGCAGAAGCTGTCTGTAGTTTACATTCACTTTCAAGGTAGGGAAGATCAGATCAATCTCAGATGATAAGAAATCATGCTTTTCTTTATCTTGCAGGTGTGGGGTTTAACTTTCTCTGGCTTGGAAGCCAATAGTGGCTTCTGGCTTTATGACATATTTGTATTTTAGCATGTATCCCATGCTCACTGTTCCTGGTGCCTGTTACTTTTGGGGGATTGGGTGCTTCTATGTATTATTCATTAAAGAGTGTGCATGTTTTGCATCTCAAAAGCCACTGTCCAACTGCAGCTCCTTCCTAGAAGGAGCACATGAGGGTATTGCTCCAGAAAGCAGCCATGAACTCTCCTTCTTCCTACAGCCTCTTCTGAATTCCTCCAAAACGAACATAATTCTACAACACCACAGTGTCCTTTAGCATTTTATTTTCTGTCCTACTGTTCTAAAGAGGCAAATTCTCCTATGTTTTTAATTTTCTAATATACCAGAAAGTGCCCAAACACTATAATTTCTTGATTTGAACAAAGCACCAGAAATGGGGACAGAATTTGTGTCCACAGTACATACACACATAAATTTGATTTTTTTTTTCTTTTTCAGATAAACATCATGTCGCTCCCAGTTGTTTTTTTGTTTTGTTTTCTTTTGTACCAGGAATAGAAGGCATGGCCTTGAGCTTGCCAGGCAGGCACTATACTACTGAGCTATAACCTAGGCCCCTGCTTGCAGTGAAGGATGTTGGGGAAGATAATTCTATAGTATTATCTGCAATTATTGATGTTTCTTAGAGAGAGAGAGAGAGAGAGAGAGAGAGAGAGAGAGAGAGAGAGAATACAACAGGGTCACTATTGAGATCAGACAGATGTGGGGTGGTGTGAAAGGGGTTCAAGGATTAAGTAAGGTATGTACAGTGTGTAGCCTACTCAGAATGAGTTAAGAAGGAGAAAACAAATAGAAAGTAATTACTAAGATGAATTATTCCTTTTCCTTAGTCAGTGCTCTATATGCATGTCTCTGAAATGTGGCCTTCTGAGTGCCTGGGAGTTTATCTTTGGCTTTAAGACAAGCAAACACTGGGCCTAAAATCAGAAAAGAAGGAGGGAGAACAACAACAAAAAGATTTCTTGCCAAGAGGGTGGAGGAGGAGACGTGGCAGAGCCAGAGTCCTGACTGGCACTGCAGGGTTCTACAGCCTGGGACAGCCGTGGAGCCTGACCCCTTGGGAGGGAGGCCTTGTTCTGCCCCTGGCTCCCTTCCTCCGCACACATTCCCTCCTGCTGAGTTTGTTCTTGGCCAATATTCACTCAAGGCAAAAGAGCCAGGTGCTGGGGTGGAGCCAGGTTAGAGACTGGAATTTCATCCACCATTGTGATGTTGAAGCTAAGGGGAAAACATGTGACATATTAGAGTCTTGATTCCATCCTGGGGATGAATCTTGAGAGGACTGGCTTTCAGGGAAAAACAATGGGGGTTTAGAGTGTTTTGTCAATGTTGTAGATTTTCCGCTTCTATTAAAAGCAACATTCCCTGCACATTGCTGGATATTTGTTGTTAATTTTTCTTTGGCTGTATGTAAAACAAATGGATTCTGTTGCCTACGAATGATTTCCTAAAATCCTTGACCTCTCTGGCCTGTAGTCTAGATTTTGCATGGAGTGGCTATGAAATGGCAGGCTTGATGGCTTCGGCAGTGTTATGTAGATAAAGAATAAACCGCTGTATGAATTTATTATAAACATGTAAAAGCTATTAACTTCTTGATGACTCTGAAGAGCTGAAAGAAAACGGATGAGTCTGGAGAACTAAAGGTCTCTCAGAACTCACTAAATTCAGTCAATACAGGTGCTTCTTTGGCGTCCAGTTTAACCAAGTCTGGTCTTCGCCTGACATCCACTGCCAGTGGTTCTTAACTATTTCAGTTTAAATCAAATTATGCTTTCTGACCACCCAGGCTGGCATCTTGACATCTCTGAGCACACATCTGAGCAACCAGCAGTGTTATGAAAGGTGGGGTAAGGAATAGTTTATTTTCTAATTTTTCCACTGGATATTTTGAGGAGAACAAAAATAAAGCATTAGCCTGGAAACTTTAAATTACTGAGGTAAGACTAACATCATTTATGCAGGAAAGTTCCAAGAAGAAAGTAAAAGTAAACTGATTAGATGTTAATATGCAATAAGGATAAGTAAGACAAAAAATTAACAGAGAGACACACTTTGAATCAAAGAAAGAATTTTTATTTGACAACAAATATAAAATCACTGTCTTGTCTGGTAGAGGGCTCTTTTAAATTCCAAAGTATGCAAATGAAGTTAGAAAATTATCTGTTCACTAGTTAGTTTCAAGGTATAGCAATAGCAACAAATATTTTACTTACTATCTAAGTAATTCTGAATCTATGTAGCTCTACATTTGAGTGTAAAATTATGTACATAATTTCTTAGAATAATTTTTTTCTTTTTTTTTTAAAAAAAACACAGCCTTTATGTACATGATAAACCAGTTAACTAGTTCCAGCTTTCCATGTGAAGTTTCTAATTTGGTCTGTAAAGTACCACTCTTAAATGTGAGTACTCTGTCTGGGGAGATAGCTTAGTAGAATAAGTGCCTGCCTGGCAAGCACAGGGTCCTGAGTTCAATCCCTGGTTCTACAAAACAAACAAACAAAAACAACAACAACAAAAACACCCCCAAAACCATGAGTAGTGTGCTAAGGATCTGCAGACATTTATGAATAAGTGTTAAGATGAGAAACAAAAATTAAAACAAGGAGGTTGGAGACAATGATGTGAAGAAAAGAATAAAAGAGGGTGAGCAGGGAGATAGCTCAATAGCACAAGTGCCTACATGGGAAGGACGAGGTCATGAGTTTCATTCCAGTACTTTTATCCCCCCCAAAAAAAAAGAATTAAAAAGAGAGGAAAAGGGACAGCAAGAGTAATGACAGATTAAAGTAATTCATTAATATAGACAGAACCAAGTTCACAGCTTATAAAAAATCAACTATAGGCTATAATAAATATAATAATATTCAACAGTTAAAAAGATTACAGAAATTAAAATTATGATGGCAACATGAAAGATTCATAAGAATATCTTGACAAAATTGAAGAACTTGTGTAGGAAGCTGAAGGAGAAAACAAATAAAATAGAGGCTGAAAAATTTAGAATTGGACCAGAATATTCAATATCTAAATAAAATAAAATAAAGGGAACATCACCAGAAATAACTCAAGGAAAATTGTTCAGAACTAAACTACACATGTTTTCAAGTAAAAAGGCTTAACCACTATGTCTTTTAATAAATTAAAAAAGTTACCCCTTACCAATACTTACAAGCATGAAATTTCAGAATACTAGGTCAGAGATAATTTCCTAAAAAGAAAGCAAACAAATAAACAAACAGAAGCTACATACAAAAGATGGAAATTAGAGTGGAATTGGATTGTTGAACAAAGCTAAAATTGAGTACACATCGATTAGAGTACACATAGATTAATGAGTTTATTTATTATACAGGGAAAATTATTTTTAATATAGAATTTTATACCTAGCCAAACTGTAATTATATAGTGCTAGGATGGATGGATTGGGTCAGGGGCAGGACAATAAAGCCTTTCCTATATTCAAGATGTTTTATAAGCAATAGCAAATATCTAGATAGCATACATGGTAAGGCTGCTGGAGCAATGGTTACAAGAAAAATGCAAGGCAAACTGGAAATTCTCCCATTTGCCTGTATTATTCTAGAAAGCAGACAAGTCTGACAGAGTGAGGTGTCAGACACTGGATAAAGTACTCAGATGTTCATATTTGGAGCCTTCACACTGTATAACTAGGGAAGCATAAATAAGTTCTCTGTGTAATCGGAGGCCAGAAGAGTGGAAAGAGTACTTGCCAGAAATTCGTATCCAGTTTTCTCTTGCCAAGACATTATTTTTTTATTGGCGATAGCATCACCCCCTCTTTAAGTGGGTTGGGACTAGGGACCGTCCAAGGCATAATGTTGCAGCTACATTGATAATCTTTATGTCATTGGTATTCCGGTCTCAAACATCAGTTCTTTTCCTGGAATGATAGCAAGAACTCAGGTCCACACATTCCTGATGATTAGAATTGATTTCCTGAAGCATTAGGCACACTGTAATTAAAGTGAGCCTTTAATGAAGTCAGCTCTTTCTGTAGAGGTCAGTATATGGGATGTAAGTTTTGGGGAAGTAACTCTTTCCTTTTAGAAGACCTCTGAAGTTTCCATCAATGCTCCTTTTCTTTTTGGGAGGAAACTACTGAATTATGTGCTCCACTTCATTGCTGGCATAATCTGAGAGAGAAGGCACAAAATCCAAGACAAACAGGAGTACTACCAATAACTGCAAGGATGACAGTAAAGAAAAGCATCTTAAGAGAACAGTGAGCAACAACTTAAATTGGTGCATTGGCACAGCCGAAGAGGGGGCTCTAGATATAAGTTTATTCAGAAGTTGAAATTGATACACTAGTCATTTAAAAATACGTTTATTGAGGTATAAATTGAGGCAAAATAGACTGGATGTATTTTAAATGCACAATTTGATTAGCTTTGACATATTTACACATACATACAAATCTTATCCAAGACAAGATAATGATTGTATTTATTAGCATTGTAAGTTTTGTTCATAATTCTTGCATCTTGAGTTTCTCTATTTTCTCCATCTTCCTGTGCAAACAGTGATCTTTTCACTGTCGGTTAGTTTGCATGTTCTAGAGTTTCTATAAAAATGAAATTATATATGTCATCTTCATCTGAATTCTTTCATTATTATTTGTTCATGATTCTTCAGTGTTGCCATATGTTGTAGCAGGTGCTTATACTTTATTCCTTTTATTCATAAGCAGCATTTCATTATATAAATAAAGAAAAAGTTGTTGTTAATGAAGATTTATGTTGTTTCACTTGGTGGAGAACCTTGGAGTTGTCTTCATTTTTGTCTATTGAAAATAAAGTGCTATGAATCTAAACATACAAGTGTTTATGTGGACATCTTCATTTTTTTCCATAATGAACATCTAGAAACAGAAGTTATATAACAGAGAATTGTTTTCTGAAGCAGTTGTATCATTTTGGATTCCAGTCAGTAGTGTATAAGAACTGCATTTCTTTTACATCTTTAGTGATACATCATCTGGTATTGCTAATTTTAGGCATTCTAACAAGTTGTCAGGAGTCAGCTATCTACATGGAGTTATTTTGGACTGTCCAGTTTCATTTTTTGTTTATCTTAATGTTAACCCTCAGTGTTTTGATTACTGTTAGTGTATAATAAATCATGAATTCAGAGTATGTAAATCCTCCCATTTTATTTCAAACTCACTCTTTTTTTAAGTGATTTTGTTTATTCTGTTTTTCCATGTGAATTTTAGAATTTGCTTTCTAAGAATAAAAGAGTTTGCTAGGATTTTGATGGGGATAATTATTTTGAACCTATAGATCAATTTGTGGAGAATGACATACTAATTTTGAGCTTTCCAATTTATGAATATGGCATACTTTTTCACTTACTTATGCCTTCTTCAGTTGTTTGGGGCAGGGGCAGGACAATAAAGCCTTTCCTTTGTTCAGTTGATAATCATGTTGCCAGTGAATGTTGACTTCTTTTCAATCTGCTGCAGTGTATTTTATTTTATTTACTTACTGCACTAGGTAAAACCTCCTATGCAATGTTAAATAAAAAAGAGGTAGACATTCTTCATTTGCTTCTTACTCTAGAGGGAAATCATTTTATCTCTCACCATTAATTATGATGTTAGCTATAGATTTTTTCATAATTTCCTTATCAAGTTAAAGAAGTTCTTTTCTAATCTTGGTTTTCTGATTTCTTAAGCAAACAGGAATGGATGCATAATTTTATCAAATACATATTTATTATTCCTATATTGAAATGGTCATATAAATTTTTCCTTATTAGCCTAGTGATATGATTAATTACATTCACTGATCTGGATAGAAATCACAGATTAACTTTAAAAATATATTGCAAAAACTACACAGTCTGGGGCCAGCAAGATAGCTCAGCTGTCTAGGCTCCTGCTTAGGCAAGCCTGGGCAACCACAGGGAATGTGATTCAATCCCCGGCACCATACGCTATGCAGGGCAGGCTGAGCCAGCCACAAAAAAAGGAGAAAAAGAAAAAGAAAACAAAGGACTACACAGTCTATATTTAGACTTATAGATTTATACTAATAAAAATAGTATTGACCATAAGATAAATTAATCACTAAAACTGAATAAAGAATCCAAAATAACTCTGTATCTATGTGAATAATCAATTGCTGATAAAATTACAAAGGCAATTACATGGAGAAAGAATAATTTCAGAAACAATTATATATTCATGAGATGTTAAATCAATGTTGCAAAATCTTTGGAAAACCCATTTGTCATGTAGTACCATTCTTTTTAATATATTGTTGGATTTATTTTGATAACATTATTAGGAAATTTTACATCTGTGTTCATAAGGGATTTTCTTTTCTTTCTTTTTTTTTTTGCAGAACGAGGGATTGAACTCAGGCCCTTGTGTTTGCCAGGCAAGCACTTATTCTACTGAGCTATCTCCCCAGCCCCTCATAAGGGATTTTGATCCAAAAATTTCTTTTATTGTTTTTGGCTTATTTTGGTTTTTGGGTAATATTGGCTTCATAAAGTTAGTTGGGGATTATTCCTTCTACTTTAATTTCCTGGAAAATTTTATGTAGAATTAGTATGATTTCTTTCTTAATACTTGGTAGGCTTTAGTGAGACCATCTAAGGCTATAAAAGGTAATTTCTTATAAATTTAATTCCTTTAGTACATTTAGAGCTATTAGAGGGTTGCTCTTTGTGAGTAATTATTAGAAAATTTTATCTGTCAAAAAATTGGCTCATTTTATCTAGGCTTTCTAATTGTCTTGTGTCCTCTTACCTTCTTAATATAGTAGAAACTGTAGTGATGTCACTTTTTTATTCCTTATCATAGCTACATTTCCTTTCCTGATCAGTCTGGCCAATGGAATTTTATTGATTTCTTCAAAGAACCAGCATTTGCTTCCTCTTTTCTATTTTATTGATTCCCACCATGAGATTGACCCACCCTCTCAGTTTTCAGAGTATGCTTAGGGTTTATTTGCTTGTTATGTGTATTATAAATTTGTAAGTACTTCTTTAGATGTGTTCCGTAAAATTGAATATATTGTGTATTTATTTTCACTCAAGTTCTTAATTCCTTTTATCCTCATGGGTTAACTAAAAACCTGTCATTTTGTGCCAATATGGTGGATCTTGGCATTATGATTGGTCTCACATGTATGAACAACTTGGGTTATGACTTGAATTTTAGGTTTAACTTATGACCAAGTCTTGAGTTACAACCCTACATACTGTTTGCTTATGTGGTTATACACAAAGACTTGAGATGCCAGAGAAGCATATGTAAGTGACTTAAGTGTCAGGCTGAGCCCAGACGCACATGTTTGTGGACATGATTTTGGTCACTGGTTTATACAATTGCCACAGTTACTGCTATCAAAATGTCCCCCTCAAAATCTAGAAAACCAGGTAAGAGAAGAAAGGAAGATAACGAAAATAATCACAATCAAAAAGAAGGAAACTGTGGAGAAAAATGAATGTGGTATTTGTGTGACTGATCTTGCCCATATGTACAGCATGTCAAAATCCACCATCTCAACAATCTTACAGTGAAAGATTTGTATAAGGAAGCTAGTGCTGAAAGGTGTTATTCAAATTAATAAATCACAATCAATAGTGTTAGCCAAGGTAGGAAGGCATATATATATATATATATATATATATATATATATATATATATATATATATATATATATTTTATTTTTTTTTATTTTTTTATTTTTTTTATTTTTTTTATTTTTTGCCAGGCAAGCTCTTATTCTACTGAGCTATCTCCCCAATCCAGAAGGCTCTTATAAGTGTGGATAAACAAATGGCAAGTGGCAGGCTATTACCTGAAATAATTTGTGAAAAAGGTAGGATTGTAAATGCAGAATTCATGAAGGGTAATCCTCAAGTAATAATGGCAAAACATTTTGTGCCAGTAAGGGCTGATTTTACAACTCTGAGTGAGAACTGGGGTGCATAGCATCAGTAGGCATGATGAAGCAGCCAGTGCTGATAAAAGAGCTGCTGAAAAATTACATACACTATTGCTAAATGATGACACAGATAAATGGCTTTTGCTCTCATCAGGTTTTCGACTGTGATGAAACTGGGCTCCTTGTGAAAACAGTGTCCAGGAGAACACAGATTAGCCAGAAAGAGAAGATGCCAGACCACAAGCCTATGAAGAATAGGTTAACCTATGTGTCAGAATGAGTGGTGACCTCAAGATAAAACCTTGAGATAAAGATAAGGTGATGAAAAACAGGCTAGGAGTTATATGGAGATCTAGCACAAAAGCCTGGGAAACAAGAGCATTTTTTCTTGAATGGATCAAGGAAGCTATTTGTTAATAAATATCTAGGGGAGAGGGCCGGGGAGATAGCTCAGTGGAATAAGCACTTGCCTGGCAAGTGCAGAGTTCCTGGTACTGCAAAAAAAAAAAAAAAAAAAAAAAAAAAATTTAGGGCAGAAAGGTTTACCACTGAAGGCTCTCTTTATCATGGACAATGCTCCTGTGCACTCACAAGATTTGGAAGAATTGGCTGATGAATTCCCATGGCTCTTAGTCTAATTCTCCTCACCTAGTGCAAATCCTTTACGTCAGCCTAATGACCAATAGGTTATAGCTAACTATAAGAAGCTATACTCCAAGCAACTATTCCTGATGTGCTTTCAGATGGTCTCAGCGACAGATTTCACCCATACAGTTCTAGAAGAAACATTGCAATATCCTTTCTTGAGTAGGGGTAATTGAGAAATCTTGGGATTATACCTCTCTAAGAACACTGAGATCTGCCTGGAAGAAAGCATGGCCTAAAATTATAAAGGGGAGAAAAATTAAAGGCTATGTAGAGCAGCCTGAGCCTTCAGTTGACCCTGTGGTTGATGACACTGTCACTCATGATAGCAGAGTCCATAGGCTTGCAGATAGACAGTGATGATGTTGAGAAACTGGTAGAGGAACACTCAGAGGAATTGTGCACAGGGCAACTTCAGCAACATCTGGATGAGCAAAAGACAAGGCAACTGAAGAGTTTTCTGAAGAGGAGGGAGAGTATCAACCATCAGCACAGTGAAGTTCTGCAATAAAGGAAATACTGAACAAATGAACAGACCTACAAATATTTGTGGAGAAGACCCATCCAGACAGAGAAAAACCCATCTGTTGCATTCATTTGCTTAATGTCAAATGTTATGCCTTACTACAGAACAGTGTTAAAGGCAGGAACAGACAACCTTAGATTGGTTCTTAGTTCTGAAAAAATTGCGACCTAGTTAGCCAGAAGCAGGTCCTCCTGGGCTACCTTATCCCAAAGAGAGAAAGGACAGCAGAGAGCCACAGTGCTGATGTCCTTATGAAAGGGGACTCTCCTTCCAAACAGTAGCCACCTTCCATTACATCCACCCTTCCTGCGAGCCGAAGATGTCAACTTAAATCATGAGCATAGTATAAAATTATTGTCTCTGGTAAACTAGGCACATTTGATAACTTTTTGGTGAATACACTAGGAAAATTATTGATGTTTCAGGTAAATTATGTACATTATATAAACCTTTTATGATGAAAGGGCTAGTTAAGGGGTGCTAGTTAAGGGGTGCTTTGGTATGCATTATGACTATTTCCATTATTTGTTATGGGAAAAATTGTCTTGACTTACAACTTGAGTTAAATCAACCTTCATGAATAAACTGAGTTCATAGAGCAAGGGTCCAACTCAGTGACTTTTCCATAGTTTTGCTTTTAATTTCCAATAAATATCCATTGTGACCAGAGAATGTGCTTTGTATGACTTGAAAACTTTTAATTTATTAAAACTTGTTTATATTAAAATATGGTGTATCTTGGTAAGTTTTTTATATGTACTTGCAAAGAATGTATATTTTGCTGCTACTGAGTGGTGTATTATATAATCAACTCAAACTGGTTCATAGTAGTGTTCAAATCTCACTAAATCTTTAGTGATTTTCTGTCTACATTTTCTGTCAGTGATTGAGAGATGGATATGGCCATTGTTAACTATAGCTGTGGGCTTGTTGTTTCCTCTGATAGTTTGATCAAGTTTTATTTACATCATGAATTTTGAAGCTCTGTTCTTAGATGCAAAACATTTGGTACATTATATCTTCTTGATAAACATATCCCTTGTTATTATGATTGACCCTTTTCCCCCCTGGTGATTTTCTTAGCTTTGAAATCTACATTGCATAATGTTTATATAGCTATTCTAGGTTTTTAATATGATGCTACCATAATATCTTTATTTCAACCCTTTATTTTTTATTTTTATTACCTCATGTTTACAATACATACTTTTTGCATTTGTTGTGTGGAGCTGGCCCGTGTACATAACATATCTTAATTTTTTTTTATCCGCTTTCCCTTCCCATCCCCACCCCTTCATCACCTCTCTCTCCATTTCTTTATTCCCCTCCCATTTGAGAAACATCTCCCTCTTACTTCGTATTATTTATCTTTTATTTTTTTCTTCACTAATAGTTGGTTTTCTCACAAATTTCTACTCTTTCAAAGATATAAAGAAAATAAAAAGATGAATCATAGACTACTATAAAAGAAAATTTATGTAACATTGCTAAGAATGTGCTAATATTAAAAGTATATGAACAATGTTTACAACATAACTTACAAAGTGATTCACAATACAATAAAAATTGAAAAATTTGACTGAGCAGTAAGCTTACTGAAACATGTGTCATTATTACTGGTCACTAAATAAATATGTCTCTTTAAAGAATTCTGAACTCTTGATTGAAATACTCAGTGCTAAAAATATTAGAATTCTATTCTCTGTCATCTATTGTGTCTACTGATTTCCATTCATATGGTTTTATCTCTATGACTTGCTCTTAATATGTTATGTGTCAAGATCAGACTTAAAAACACTTGTGATAATTATTTGAGATCTCTGCTCATGTTATTTTCCATAGATAATATTAATATAATTGTAACATTAATAAAGATATTATGGTAGCATCATATTGCTTTGCTAGATACTTGGAAGTTCTAACATTATTATCCAATTTCAAGAGCTGAGATAATTCAAGTATAAAATTAAGTCTATCACATGGTGATTTGGGATGCCTGTTCAAAACATGATGAGTCCACTCAACTTCCTGCTTGGTGGCCCTTCACTCTGGTTTTTCTCTCTCTAATCTCTAGAAGCTTCCAAAAGCATGGTCTATATCTATCTGTTAGCCATGTTGCTCCCAAATTAACATACACCCTTTCCAGGAAAGAGGTTCTGATTGCTACCTTACCTTTTTTGTTTTTTTATAGCTCTGTATTTTACCTGACCTTTCAAATTCTGTTGTAGCCTTAAAGTTAAAGCCTTGTTCACATGGCAAGATAGCATGTTGGTATAAGAGTAATGACACTTCCAGAGTAACCAGATGAAACACTAAAAGGGGAGGCTTTTGAGAAGGTCTCCAGGTCTGATATGCCCTGTCCTTGGGATTGGTGGTGATTCCTGGAACTGGCAGGAAGTAGGACTCTATAGTTTTCTTATTGAACTGATCACAAGGAAAGAGAGTGAATGTGGCCATCTCCACATACATTCTTCCACATTCTGAAACTTGGTTTTACATGTGTTTCCAAAAGATGTTCAAGCAAGCTTTAATTCTTTTAAGCATATATAATAAAATTCACACATCATCTTTCTAAGTAAAAATTTCCATAGGAAAAGTCAAGGAATATTTCCAAACCCGAAGACCACTGGACTAATCAAAATATTCTATCAGGTGTTTGAGCAACTCTGCCAATTAATATACTGGAATTGAAGTGCTTAGGGGTGGTAGGTGGGATAGGCTATATAGACTACATTTCTCAACAACAGTGACCTCTTATGAGTATGACACTCTCATTTTCTCTTCTTTCTCAGAAAATTCTCTATAATCCAGGAGACTAAAGACAAATTTTCGTCCTTATGAAGGTGAAGTTTCCAAAGTTGGGGCAGAGAACAGCCTTGGTGAGACTTACTTTGTATTTTAAACTATGTGGATTTCTGGTACAGAATCCTAACTAGTTGAGCTGCTTGAAATTTTCATATACTATACACAAGTTATCTGCTCTCTCCAGGTCAGGGGGAAGAAAACAAGACAAAAGACTTAGAGCTATTTGTTTTATTATGATTTGGAAAATAAACATCAACATTTGAAGTCAATAGCCATATTTTTTCCCTTGCAACTCTTAAATCACTGACATGGGTCAAAAAGAGAAAGACCAAAGTCAAATACAAACCCAGCCATACATTAAGAGGTTTTTTTCTTGGTTTCTAAGATTCTCAGAGCCTTTCCAGACCCTATCGTCTCTTGCAAACCCATTGTCTGAAAGAATCCAAATGTCCTTTGTACTTACCTTTCCAAGAAAATTTTGCAAGAATGACATTACCAGAAGGGTCAGATTAAATAATGTGAAACACCTGCCTTGTTACCCATTCAGGGCAATTCCTCTCTGGAGTAGAGGTCTGTGACCTTTCTGCATGTACAGAAATAATTTGGGGCAATTTAATATACATGTACACCTATATATTCCTGGCATTGTTACAGAAGGTTTACTGAGTCTGAGTTGGAGCCCAGTTGTCTACATTTTCCACATGTAGGAAGTTAACTATAGACTGACTCGTTTTTGGTGAAACTCATTCTTGCTTTAGAGGCTGGACTCTAGAATCAGGATGACTCATTTACGATCTTATTAGGCCTGGGAGCATGAACTTGCCTGATGTGAATGAGCTGCCATTTATTTAAGGCAAATGTAGAACTTTTCTACTTAGGGGATAAGGTTGTAACGAAGAGAGTCATATCCTGGCTATTGAAGACTATTTGGAAGTCCTAAGAGAAGGCTTAAACAATATTATACCATTAGTGCAGACATATTTTTGTGGCATAAAGTGGTCATGCAGAATTACAATTTTCTTTTGTTTTTAGTTCCAATAGTGGAGTACGATAATATTAGGTTGGTTTCAGCAACACACTCCTCTAAAATCAGATTTCTCTACAAAAATGTGGCCACTGTCACCATTACTATTATTCCCCAAACCATATTTTCTTTGAGTTTTGACACAGTCAGGCATTTATTTAATGCATCATAAGGATTTTGTATGTATATTTGGCTTTCTAAGCAGATTGAAGGCCAATTAGAAGAGGGAAAATATTTTTTAAAATCTTTGTACCAAGTGTATGAAGTGTCTGATGGGGGTGACCTAGAAGGTAGTTTCTTAACTCTTGACTCAGTTAAATCATATACTTCTTTTCTAGCATGCAACTTCATAAAATACAATGAATATAATTTTTAGTAATTTGATAAGTTTTTATGATATTTAAGATTAAAATTTTTGTAACTATGAGTCTTACATTGTGAAAAATAGAAAGGGAAAATATCACAAAAGTATAGTGTCAAAGTGAGAATGAATTTTGGGATAACTGTTTCTAAAATTTAACTAGATATCCTTCATTTTGAGAAAAAATGAAAATAATGAATCACTTTCCAATGTCTATTATTTTCCTAGCAACTGATTTATTCACTTTTATTAACAGTATGATAATATATAAAATAATACATGCTGATATGCATAATACAATTATATACACGATGACTATATACTAAAACTATACACCCAATTTGACAATTATACATATAAGACATTAAACACAATTGTGTTTAGTATATCTCAAAGATATACTAAATCGACACTGTAATGTATCTGAAAGATGCACTGAGTTCCTGAAAGAATGATGACTCTCAGTGTGGGCAATATATTATTCTTTTTCTTATTTTAAAAGATTGATTGTAAAGTTAGTTATCCTAGCATGCTTACTCCCATCATTTCCAATTAATATTTTGGAAGATTGAAGCAATTAAGACAGAAAAATAAGAACACCAGCCACTAGGAAACATATAGAAAGATAATGCTAAAACCACATAGACTTAGAAGAAAGTTATCTCCAATTTTTAAAGGAATTGAAGATAACTTAAAGCTGTGCCAGTAAACACTGTACTTCTTGTTAACTTACATGAAATTAACTAACAAATATGTCTTTGCCAAGGCAGCTTCAGTTGTAACTGTAATACGTAGTTTTATATAAATTAAAGCTGAATTAAAAACTAAAGAATAGAGCTGGGCGTGGTGGCGCATGCCTGTAATCCCAGCACTCGGGAGGCTGAGGCAGGAGGATTGTTGGTGAGTTCGAGACCAGCCTGAGCTACAAAGTGAGCTTAAGGCCAGCCTGAACTGCAGTGAGACCCTGTCTCAAAAAGACAAAAAAAACAAAAAAAACAACAAAAAAAAAAAAAAAAAAAAAAAAAAAAAAAAAAAAAAAAAAACAAAAAAAAAAAAAACTAAAGAATATAACAAAATAAAATGTCACAATGGTGACATTTATCATTCAGATAAAGGCTTGTTAGCATTTCACTTTGACAAACTCAAATGAGAGAGAAGAGTACTGATAGTAAGGACTGTGTTATATAAATAATTAGATGTATAAGGCATGATCTTAAATTTAAAACAAAAAAATTATTATAGTAAAAGACATATTGCCATCAACCCCCTCAAACATTTCTTCTGAATTTGAATATACTTATACCATTATTCTGGCTACTTTCTGAGATAATTTTGGAAATTCTCTTTTTTCTTATGGCTGTGTTAATATCCGGAATTGATTAAAAGCATTTATAATTTCTGCCAAATAAAAATATTTTGAGTGGGGCTGCTGGCACTGTGACTTTCACTGTGCTTTAAAAAATTTAAATAGTCATCATATGTTTTGATCACACCTGCATTTATTCCTTCATTTAAGGAAGCTGGAGAAACTGGGTCAAACTAGCATTTGTAAGCAGTAAGAGGCAGCAACCCTTACTTGCAGCAACCCAGAGAATCCAACTGTAGAAGAAACAAGAGGAAGGGAAAGGAAAAGGTGGTGACAATGGGTCCGTGGGGGGTGTAGTCATGAAGCCTGACCATTTATCACATGAAATATTGGGTTGAGCAGAGATTGAGTAATGTTGGACTCTGCAAAGGCCCTATCCTTACTCTCTGAACCTTGGGGTAATCTTTAGACATTACCATTAATTATTTAGACTCAGAAGGCTGCACAAACATCTTGATTCATTGGCAAAGTGACAAGCATATGGTGTGTTTTGCAAACCCCTAGCTTTCTGTTGAGAGGAGGATAACATTAATTTCTTCCAGATCCTACAGGGACTTTCCAAGACAGCCATTGTTAACATAGTTCAATGTTAGAGTTGGAGAGCTTGGAGTAGTTTTGGGGGGAAAAAAAAGCATTAGATACGAATGAATAGCCTTGTAGGCTAATGATGAGGATGCTCCTAAGACACCATGGCTTTCCTGTGAAGAACAACAGAGCATCAGACAGCTTTGCAGCTTGATTGATAGTCAAGGTGGCAGGTCTGTTTAGTGGGTCCTACAGGATGGTGCTCAGAATCTGGTGTCTCCTGCAGGGTCTGGCACTCCGACAGTCCTGGTCCAGGCAAGAGTCCCAGTTCAGATTCACTGAGCATGTGGCAAGACCATGATCAGGGCCACCCTCTGGTTGAGGGAGATGAACAGCCCACCCGAACCCGATACACAGCTGCTGCAGGGCAAGTTCCTAGGGACTTGGGAGAGGTGGAGAATGAGTGAGAATGAATGAGGAGAATGAAGGTGGTTACAGGAAACAAAAGTCATACAGAGAGCTCCTCTTCATCAGCTCAAATATTGTGGACAGCTTCTAACAGGAACTTAGGGTATGGACTGCTTCTAACAGGAAGTGAACAGAAGCTTTTCAAGTTCCTTGTGTTTCCTGAATAGATTGATTCTACCTCTAATCCTGTGTTGGAGTTTTTGTGACAAGTAATGTATTTCTGTGTCGGCTTAAAACTGCCTCAAACATTCATTGGAGAGGCATGATAATGTTTTAATTTTGTCCACCGAACAAGTTCATAGAAGGCAGTTTACACAAAAATTCTCCTTTGTGGCAATGAGGGCTAACAATACTGACACAAGTAAACAACTTTTCTCAGGAACTGAGAAAAAAGGGCTGTTAAGGATGGTCAGCAGACTAAAGCTTAGCAGACTAAAGTGCCTGCTTAGGCAGAGCACAGCAGCTGGGGTTTGATCCCCCACGAGCTGTGCCAGCCAAGCCCCCGGGGACATGCTGAGCTGGTGACTGAGACTGAGTGTGGTGGTGTGCCTGTAATCCCAGCATGTGGGAGGCTGAAAACAGGAGAATCACCATGAATCTGATCTACATAGGGAGACTCTGTAGACCCTTTCCTGAATACATTAAAAAGAAAGAACAAATGAATGAACAAAAGGAAAGGAAAGGAAAGGAAAGGAAAAGAAAGAAAGACAGACAGACAGACAGACAGACAGACAGAAAGAAAGAAAGAAAGAAAGAAAGAAAGAAAGAAAGAAAGAAAGAAAGAAAGTTGTTGATAATATCAGCAGAGATATAAACCACTCAGGAGACTCAGTAGGAAGTAGAGTGGGTAGATAAATGTAAGCAAGGTCTGTTTGTTGGGTACACCTGTTCTTTATTGGGTCAAGAATTAAGAATGAATGCAAACAAGTAGAGAGCTTACAGGGTTTAGATAAAAAATATTTCTGGCAGGAGCTGGGTGTGGTGGTGCATACCTGTGATACCAGCACTTGGGAAGCTGAGTGAGGAGGATCACCATAAGTTTGAGGCCAGCCTTGGTTCCACAGTGGGTTGAAGTCCAGCCCAAACTGTACTCCAAGATTCTGCCTCTTTTCAGATTGTTCATAGGCAATTTGACCTCCACCATTCAGATACCAAAACTCTAGGAGAGGAATGCAGGTCACCTGGTCCATTCAACATGCTTCAGGCAAATCTACAGAGCAAAACAATGGCCATTCTTGGGCCAGGGAGATGGCTCAGTGGAATAAGCACTTCCCTGGAAAGTGCAAGGGCCTGAGTTCAATCCCTGGTTCCAACAAAAGAAAAAAAAAAAGGCCATTCTTTTAAGAGAGAGCTCACTATTTATCTGGATAACTCATATGTCCAATCAAAACCTTTTTGGTTGTCAATAAATGATTTTCCTTTTGCTATGTTCTCAGTGAAAATAAATATAATCAACCACTTTTTCCCATAAGAAAGCCCATTATATACTATTATATAGGTAATCACTCTCCCAGCTTCCCTAAGCTATACAGTCCCAGGGTTGCTACAATTTCCCCACTGTACTATTTTCTAAGTGCATTAGTAACCTGTGAAGAACTCCCACAAGTGGATTCACTCATTTTACCCCTCCCTTCACACTGGAGGTCTCACCCTTGCTCCAGAGCATCCTAGGAAAGTGCTAATAGTTCCTAAGGGCAGAACAACCCCTGGATGCGTGACTCTGATTTCAAAGTTCTGCACACCTGTGCTTTATCCTGATAAGCTGTCATGAGGTCATTGCCACAATATTTTGATGCTTTGCTGCTGAGTTCAAAGCTCCACTCTTCTCATCTGTGCATTCTGCCTTTCCAGCTGTCATGTGCTTTTCCACCCAGCAGCCCCTTCTTCATCTTCAACCATGATCTCATTGGCCCCTCCGATGAGGGAAGTACCCCCTCAAATGCTCTTAGTGTAGTCCTCAAGAGGAGGACTAAGGGGTGATCGAGGGGCTTTATTTTTAACTCATTCCAGTGGCTTAATATTGCACTTGACATAGAAAACATTCTATCAATATTTGCTGAATTAAATAAATATGGGACTGTCATGGTTGATATATTGTCAACTTGTGAAGTTTTGAAGTTTAGCTAAGGGGCTCAGCAGGGGGCCAGGGTCCTGTTGTGAGCAACCTCATCCTGTGCCCGAGGAGGGTATGGAGAGGCTAGGAGTGCTACACCTGCCCTGGGGGAGGCATCTTGCTTACAAGATAGGGGAAGAAAAGAGGCTTGCTTTCCCCCACTGTTTTCTGTCTTCTGTTGCCTTGAACCATGGCACTGCCACTGTGTCATGGCACCATGTCTTGGAGCCGGCAGATTGTGGACTGAAATCTCCACACACTATGAGCTAGATAAACCTTTCCTTCCTTAATTTTGAGTGTTAGTGTTTTGTTTCAGCAATGAGAGAAAGGTAACCAAGACAAGCACCTTGGAAAAATAGCCTTTACAATTACTAACATTGAGATACACTAGCCAGAGATGCAGCTGAATGCTTACAGGGAGAGAAGAGAAGATGCAAACAGCCCAGTGTCCATCCACGGTGGGCACTCGGTGGTGTGTGTGGGTGTAGAGGGAGCTGAGGTAGAAAGGCATCCAGGGACCTGCGCGGGGCACTGGGAGAAGAGCTAGGATATTGTTGCTGTAAAGAAAGGGGTTTCAAGAAGGAAAATTCACAAATAAAATCCCAACACTGGTACTGGGTTGTTCATGTCTGAGTCTCTTGCTAACTCTTCCACATTCCCTGTCTTTCTCTCACTACCAGAAGCACCATGAACTCTCCTGACTCATACCCTTCTTCTTGTGATCTCTCAACCTGGAACCTCCCTTTGCTGTGGCTTCCCAGATGCTTCTTTGCCAGTGTCTGAGGTCCCTATTGGGAAGCTTCCTCCCCCCTCTCTCCCTCACACAGGTTCCCACCTTTCCAGTCTCATGCTTCCTACACAAAACTGATCAGATTTTAATGCAATTTATGTTTTCTTTTCATCTCTGGCTCCAGCATGTGAATTCTATGAATGATGAGACCTAGTGTGAGAAGAAGATAAAATAATAACAACGTAAGGCAGAAGTGAATCTGGTTCCTTAGCAGAGCTCTGCTTGGCAAGAGGGCAATTTTTTTTCTCACTTTGCTACTTAACTATGTTTCACACAGTGCAGAGCTGGACACTCGTGTCACTGATTATCAGGTGGCCTCAGTACTGCTGCCAGAATGAGGGTATTCCAAATCTACTCCAAGCAGATTGATATGAAGGTAGAAGTTTTTCCTTTTTCTTTTGTTTTCTTTTTTCCCCAGTAATGGGTATTGAACCCAAGGAGTGTGCAGCTATATCTCTAGCCCTTTTTATTTTGAATTGGTTTTGTTAAATTGCCCAGGTTGACCTTGAACTTGTGATCCTACTACCTCTGCCAGAGTAGCTGGAATTACAGGCCTGTGCCACCATGCCTAGCTCAGAGTAGAACTTCTTAGCTGTGCCTATGACTTTTTGCTTTTCTCTTTATAATGAAACCAAATGATAAGGCAAAAGAGCTCAAGGAAGGTTCTAGCTCAGAGGAGATTCCTTTTCAAAGGGAGCCTGAGGATTGGATTCCCTGCTGTTATGGGCTCAGCCAGCGGGAGTGTCAGATCCAGTTTCCACCCCTCAGCTGCTCCATGGGGCATGTGTAAAATCTCTGCAAACAGTCCCAGTGTGCTTATAAAACCTCAGGTCACTGACAATTGCAGTGCTCATTTGCTGTGGCCAATTTAGTGCTAATAAGCTGAAACTGGGCTTCTGGGATTTCTTCCATGGCATGTAAACTCCCTTTAGAAACACATTTCCCAAGTAGAGATTGTAACTGAATAGATTTTCCCCCATTCTCCATTTTTGTAAACAGACTTGTAGCTCATTTTCTGAAGCATTTCCCAATTAGCTAGAGCACTGAGGCCATTTTTGTCAGTGCCTCAGCTCCGACAGGGGGCAGCTTGCCTGTGATCCATTCTGCTTGGTTGGGAGTGGGGCAATGTACTTCTCTGGGTAAAGCCACTGCTGCCAAGTCCAGTAGCTGCTGTGTGTGTGCAGCAGAGCTGGGCCATACACCTGCCCTGGGTGCTCAGGCAGGCCCTGGGGAGGGCAGCAACCTGGGCTTTGGTGCTCTTTTCTCTGAGGACTCCTGCAGGGCTGGTCGCTGGTGATGCCAGCTGAGGCAAACTCAGCGCCTCACAGATGGCAGAGACCATTGTGCCAGGAAGTTGGCCCCTTGGATTCTGAGGATCATCTCTGTCATCTGGAGCCAGTAGCAGCCACTCTTTGTGGCTTGGTTCTCAACAGCTTGAAGCTTGAAGCTCATTTCTCTTCAAGGCTAAAAAGCTGATCACACACAGGGCCTCACAGCTTCTGCAGATTTGAAACAAAACAGAAGGGAACAGAAAGGGGGCTGCTTCCTCCTGCATAGCAGCACTCTCTTCCTAAGGCAGTTCTGCAGACTCTGGAGATCCTGTATCTTACTGTGGTCACCAGCCCTATGCTTCTCTATAAACTGCACAATGTCAGGTTTTCTCAAAGCAAGAAATCCTGGTGCTCCCTCCCAGGGTCTTGGAGACAGGGCAGGAAAAAACCCTAGCTCCAACCAAAGCAACATTTTACCAGAAATCTGGCAGGCACATGACCTCCTCATCCCCACAGACCTATCAGGGAGTGCATTCACCTAATAGTTTGTGATGTGCCAAAATCCCGTTAGGAGATTGCTCTACCTTGGAAGTTCTGCCAAAACATTTTTCCTAGTTCTGGGCAGAGATGCTCAGAGACAGCTTTGAGGCCAACTTCTTTTCATTACATTGAGTTAAAATGCAGGCAATCCTGGGAGACAGTAGAGAACCTTGGGGAGGGGTGGTAAAAAGTTGGGGGTGCTGTGGTATGAGTCACAGCTGAAAGCCCAGAAAATCTTCTTTCTTGATTGTTAGAGAATCACTGCATTGTGACTACCCAGAAATCCCATAGTTAGAGCAGTCATTGAGTCAGAAGTTGTCCAGACAGTGGCCAGCCACCTGGGCATCATGAAGACCACAGAACTCTGCCTTTCTGAGGTGGGGTTGGTCCTTTGGTCTACGAGTCATTATGAGACTGAAAGTGACCACTTTTTAAGGGCCAGCCAGATAGCTCAGTGGATTAAAGCACCTGCTTAGGCAGATGCAGGGACTAGGATTCAATCCCTGGCATGCTGCGCTAGCCCTGCCCCTGGGACACACTGCGATGGCGATTGAGACTGGGCATGGTGGCACACATCTGCAATCCCAGTGCTTGGGAGGCTGAAAACAGGAGGATCACTTGGAGTCTGACCTGTGTAGTGAGACCCTATAGGCCCTGCACTAAATACGTAAAAATAAAAAAGAAAGAAATTGGCCACTTTCCTTCTAGAAGGAAGATTTCATTTGGGGATGACAGTATGTGTCAGAGAAAGAGGGAGAGAGGGAGGATGCTGGTGTGTTTCATTTTGTGTTTTAGATTTACTCTATAAAAAGTAAGACTAGAAGAGTGGTTAGCAGCAGCTGAGGACAATGGGCAGGAGGAGGACATTGGTAGACAGTATGTGGGAATATAGGGGAAAGTACAATGTGACAGGAGAAACAAGTTCTGGGATTCTTTTTTTAAAATGTATTTGGTTGTTACAGGGCCCCACTATGCAGCTCAGACTCATTGTGATCTTCCCGTTTTTAGCCACCCCAGTGCTGGGATTACAGGGGTATGCCACTAGGCGCACCCAGATTCTGGGCCAGCTCAGCCCACCCTAAGGGCAGGCTGGTGCAGCATGTGGTGCCAGGGATCAAACCACAGTTTCCATGCTTGCCTAAGCAGGTGCTTTATTCTGCTGAGTTATCTCACTCAAGTGCTGAGATTCTTAAGCCAACCACTTCCTAGCCTCCTTAATCAATTGTAAAATACACAGATCTTGCTGGAAATAAATGATTTTCAGTGGATTGATCCTGGCAGGGGCTTGACCTCTGTCTAACATAAGCTCTAGTACCTCTCATTCTCCTTCTCCTCCTGGGCAAAATACAACCAATACTTGCCTGGAGCAAAAGGAGTAAAGCACTATTTCCTCTCCCAATGAAGAACACGTGCTGTACCCATCTATGTCCATGAAAGGCACAGCTTGTGCCTGAGGCACTGCTGAAAGGGAGTTGGAAAACACAAGGAACACCATATGTCCAGCCTTGACTGGAGTACGTCCCCTGCCAGCTGGAAGGCAGGTTCTAGATTGCTGTTGTAGGTGGTGAGGCCCTGCACCATGAGGAAGGCCCAGTCTTCCTTAGGGGTTAGGAGGTATGCAGCTTCCCTTCATCTGGTTTCTAACTGCTGGAATTTACCTACAGAGACAGTGTGTCCTCATTGAAAGAAAATAGATAAATATAGGTCAGAAGTTGGGATAAGTTTTAGACGAATTGCTTTCCACATGGATATTTTAATTTTTCTCCAGTTGCTCATCCCATTCCCATTCATTCCCAAAAAGTGGAGTCTGTACTCAGTTTTTTAGAAGAATGTGGTGAAAATGGATCATGCTGTTGGTGTATTTGTGTTTCCATGAAGGAAAAGGGCCACACATTCTGATGTCATTGCAGGGTGTCAGAGAGCAAGGTAGAAGATCCTGCTGAGAGGTGACAAACGTGGTTGTGGTTCTGAGGTGCTCATGAGATGAGGCTTGGGCTCCTCAAGGGCACAGACTTTGGGATCTTCTTTGTGGGCATCTATTACAAAGGGTCACCAACCAAATGATAAGAACTGCTGGGCAGTAGGCGCTATGACAGGTAGAAGCACAAAGGAGCTCCACATGCTTATTCTGGAGCACATAGAAGTAAGTGTTCAAACACTTGAAGGACTGCCACCTAAAGGAGAGACAGAAGCTGTCCTTTCTCCTCCTTGATGGATGACTAACAGGGGTAAAACTTGGAGAAAAAAACCAAACAAACATACACCCACAATAACGGTAGATATTTCTAACTATTTCAATTGCTTGGTTATACAATTAAATTCAAATGGATGTGGATTATGATTCATAAATTGATGGTTTCCTCCTGTTGGACCTAAGCTTCCCAATAACTCCACTTGAATGACCCCTTGTCTGTCAGGCACTCTCCATCTCTACTCCTCCAGCACGGTTACACAGCTGCGTGGTGGGTAGCTTCATCACTCTGCCTTTGCGTGCTTCCGGCTGTGCCACTGGCTTTTCCTCTGCTCCTTTTGAGTGTGGTACTTAGTCTGTCCTTTAACAATCTGGGTTTATCCCTGGCAAATTCTACTTGCTCCATTTTTCTGAAACACCTCCCTAAACATTTAGTTGGTACATCTCTCTCATGATCCAAATTTGCACTACTTGGTAGGATGGAAGTCTGGGTCTCTGCCTGCCTGCTCTGAGAATCATTTCAGACTGAGGTCATTGATAGAGCTGTGTTATTATCTCTTCTACATTCTGCTTCCTACTGCTCTGGTCTGAGGTGTTTAGTTGGATCTCTTTTCATAAAGAATTTAAGTGAGGAAAGCTCCAGTAAACAGAACGTTGATAAAGTTGCCAAGGTGAGGTCTTTGATTAACAATACAGAATAATAGTAACAGTAAAGCATTTCCATAAAATGATATGCTACTGTAACTGTAATGCTACAGTCTTCAACATGAATGGCAGGCCTGAGGTCAGGGAGAGTTCAATCTGTCATTGGGTGACCTCTGCTGGTTGATCTAAGATGAAGTCTCTTAAACCTTTGGACTAAAAAGAAAGGGAAAAATTCTGAAAGGGACAAAGATGCACTGGGAAGAGCCTTCTAATACCCACGTCCTCCACCATCGCTATTGTTTGGCCCTTAGCACATGGTCTAAGGCACCACACAGTCATGTACTCCTTATGCAGTGCTGGGAAAGGAGGGAACAGATTTTTTCCTTTCTTTTTCACTTCCTCTTCCCCTTCCTTTCCCTGCCTTTCCCTGTCCTTTCTTTCCCCTTTCTTCTCTTCTTTCCTTTTTTCCTCCTTTTTTCCATCTTTCTGTATGTAGTGCTAGGGAATGAACCCAGGGCTTTTGCACTGAGCTACATTCCAAACCCTTTCTTTGCTCTGTATTTTGAGACAAGATCTTGCTGAATCCCAAAGCTGCCCAGGCGGGTCTCTAACTTGCCATCTTCCAGCCTCAGACCCCCAGAGTGCTGAGATTACAGGTGTGAACCTCTATGACTGGCTCAAGAACAGAAATTTGGGGGGATATATTACAGGAATGGAAAATGGGTGTCAGAGAAATTAAAATGACAGATCAGGGGCCAGACAGCCGGTAAGAGGTAGAACCAGGATCCCAACTTAGAGCAGTCACATCCTCATCCCACGTTTCTTCCAAAGCTGAGATTTCTCCAACAGCTTCCAGAATTGTCTTCTCCAACAGGGAGATACACTGGGGCAGTAGCAAAGATGCGTGGGTAAGTCCTTACTTGGGAGCTCACTAGGGAAAGATAATTCTGTGTAAGGGCGAGATGTTGCTATCTTGTATCCATGATAAAGAAGCTTCTCTGGTCTTTCTTGTAGTGGGCCAGGAGCTGACCCCTTAAGCTCATTATCTCCTAACTGAAGTCAGGCACCTAAGTTTCATTTCCATCATCAATTTGTGTCAGATACCGTAAAAACACATACCTAGTCACTGCATTGGGTACAGTGATATTTAGCATCTGTACCTGCTTGAGCTTTGGAGTTGGAGAATAGCTGTGACTCTCTTGGTGTGAAATGGACCCTTAAGAAGGCTGCAGGAGGTAAACCACAGAATGAGGAATGGGTAGAATCCAGGTCTCCAAGAAAGGGTGGGGGTGGGGCTTAAATAATCAGAGAGGGAACCTGTGGACCCAATGGGTGATACAACCAGGGCAGCAGCTGGGTTTTAGATTGAAGTTTGGATGGAAGATGTGAGGCTAGAAGGGGAGACCGACCGTGGGGTATGTGGGGAGTTGGCAAGAGGAGTACTTCATGAAAGGGATGGTAGATCTCCCTTTTTGTGAGTTGAAAGAAAAGTGGAAGCTTTCTTCCTATGGGCTGGGCACACTGCTATGCACTTTACAGGTATTATCTCCTTCTACCTCCAGGCACCCTGTGTAGTAGATATTCTTATTATCTTTGTCTTACAAATGAGGAATTTTAATGCCCATGGACACACCTGCATGTACACACACACACACATTCATTAACCAATGTGGTTCTAAGTTGCAAGTTTAGTATGTTGGAATTAAGCATTATCATGCTCAATCCCTCTGTTTATGCTGGTTCATTCATTCTGCAATGTAGAAGAACATCACCCTCGCTATAGAATGGAACTTTCTTTCCTCAAATGAGGCAACACTACAGGGAAAATATGCCATGTTCCACTGCATATTCTTAGGAGACTTAGCAAAGGAAAAAGTTCTCTTCCTCTCCACCCCCCCTCCTTTCCTCCTTCCCTTCCTTCCTTCCAAAGATAAATGTGCTCTTGCAAAGCCCACCTTTGAAAGGAAAAGGAACATATGACTGCCGTCCTGAAAACGTCCAGATGGTGGTGCCATTTCATCAGCGATGTCACCCTATTCTTTAGTGGTGGTGCATTTGGAAGAAGTGAAAGCTTAGGAAACCTGAAGCAGAGGAATACTTTCTAATCTATGGTTTTATCAGAGTGCAGGATTTTTCAGTGCAAGATTTTATCTAGCAATACAAATCAAAATAAATACCTTACAAAAGTTAACCCCCTTCATTGTTCAGTACTCTGAAGTAATTGTTACAAACTAAAAGTTTATCACGGGTTGGGCTGAATTTGTCTTTATTGCAAATGGAGTGAGTGCCATGTACAAAGATTTCCATTGAAACATAAGAAAAAATGTTAAATGCTAATCCTCTGAAGCTAGGTTTAAAATAAAGCTAACCTTTTAAAATTAAAGGAAAACTTTTCCTGACATAGTGAAGGGGTTTTCTTTAGACACCCACCCTAAGTGTCATCAAGAGACTTCTTTTTGATTCTGGCCTTGTCTTTTCCCCTGCAAAGCCTTTGAACTGGTTCGTTTGATATTTATTGTACTAGCAAGAGGATCTGATTTTGGTCCCTGTACACGTTTCCAGGCCAAATGTTTAAATATTTGATGTTTCCATATCACTCCCTTCTGAGGACCATGTTTTATTAGCAGTGCTAACACCAGCACACCCGCACCCTGGAGAAGGGGAGCCTTATTTATGGTCCTACAAGTAGCATTCTACCCCCATCCCCAAATAGTGTTTTCTAAATAGTTGCTCTGATTACACAACATTTTTTAGTCTGCCCAGCTAACCCATATATTTTAAGAGGCATTTTCAAACAAATATGCTCAGGAACTCAAGTGCCCAGGGAAAAAATACAGCCTCCTGCCCAGAATCTGGAAGCAGAGTTGCCTCCTAATAAACATACAGAGTGTGTAACTCCGGGCTTGGGAGGTCTGTTTGTATTCGTGGGAGTTAACAGCATAAATTCCAAGGGAATTCAGAGAGCAGACACTTGAAATAACACCAGTAAAGTCACGCTAACCGCAGCACACTCAGCGCAGAGCATTTAATGTGGTGTGATTTTTATTAAGTAACGCGTTGTATGCTAAGCCAGAAAACAAAAACAACTAAATAGGCAATACTCGCGCTAATCCCTTTCTAAATGGTTAATGAGAGACAAAGCCAGCCAAGGAAACCAGGCATCTGACTCGAGCACAAAGAGACTGGTGCGGCGCTTCCCGCAGCGGGCTCCGCGGTCCGCTCGCGGCCCTCCGTCCGGGGGCAGAGCGCTCTCGTTCCATTCAGAAGTCCGCCCAAGCCAGTTCCGGCTCGTCGGCTGCCAGTCTTGCGGGAGCAAGGGGGTGGCCTTGGTGGCCATCTTGCAGTCATTGCCTGGACCAGGAACAAAGACATTCCCGCCCGGCTTCCTTCACCCTTCTTCACCCTCGAGACTGAGTAGCCCAGAGTCTGGCTCCCAGGACCGTGTGCAAGTCCGCCTCCTGTCACCTTCTCCCTCTACCCGAATCCCCTGAAAAAAGACTAATTTAGTCTCCTCAGCAAAAATTTATTTATCAAGCAAATATTCCATATTCCCACTGCTCCTTTTTGCATCAGAACAGATTATTTCAAGGTCTTTTCTGTAATAAGCCCTTGTTGGCCCACTTCTCAGAGAGAACATGAACTTAGATGTTTGAGATTTGAGGAAAAAATATAGATGGCTAATTTTACTTCATTTATTTGAGGAGATTTCCATAGTGAAGGGGGTTCCAATACATAGATACATTATTTTAAATATAACATTTTCTATTCTAGATTTCCTCCCTTTGGGAAAGAACTTTATTTGCTTTTCTAATATCTAGCTGATTGCTATTATCTATAAGTGAAAAAAGTAAATTTTAATGACTTCATTGTGGATGGTAAGTGCATTAGGTGCTTTTATCTTTACAGAATAGAATTCATAATTAATAAAGTTAATGTTTTTGCTTTTCAACAGTGATCATAATAATGTAATATAAATGTATAGATAAGTTATATCAACTTATCTAAAAATGCAACCATGAATTAACTGTTCATTGTCAAAGGTATCCGTGGTTTCAGGACCAAATTAGTGAAGTCTCAAACTCTTTTTCTCTCTGTTATCCCTCTTTAGAGAAAGTTTACATCAGCTCTCTTAAATGATGCCGTATTTTTTTCTCTTCAGCTTTCACTAAATAACTAGGGGTGGTCATCGGACAATAAATTCTCTTTGATATCCTTTCCAATTTCCTTCAAGATGTAGAACAGCTTGCCCTGAAGAAATTTAAAGCATTTTTGTTTGTTATGGCTTAAATTACCTCCTGACTTTTCTTTTTCCTGAGTAGCTGTAGTTGATAATAGTAAGAAAAAATGAGACTGCCCCTGAGAATATACCACTTTAAAATATATTTTTACCACCCTAATTCCCTTTCGAAGTAATGTTTCTGTTAGCGATTAAATAAGGAGCTTAAGAGTGGGTGTCATAGTTATCTATAAATAAACTTGAGAACATGCATCTATAAAGAGCCATATTTTTACAGTCTCATCTCCACTAAACAAAACAATATTTTCTGGCACCTGTACACTCGATGTTTCATGTAGTTCTCATTATGGAATTTCCTTTCTCCTTTTGAGATTGAAGATAATTACTGAATGTGATAGAAACTTTGTAGCCATTAAAAATAGAACAGAAAAATGTTACCAGACGGCAAGTTGTTCAAAATAAAATATGAAACAGGGCTTCGGTCTTTCTTGCACACTGCTTAAGTTGGCCGATTCTTAAAGGTTTCTTTTCTCAATTTTTTTTAAACAACTTTTTTTTTTATTTAGAAAAGCATGATCAAATCATTATTTAAATTTTAGTTTAGTGAAAATCTGGTAATATGTAATTGCAATTCTGTGTTTAAAGTGGACCCATAGTAAAATTCCAAATGGTGTAGCTTATAATTGTTCCTTTCTAATCAGTTGTGGCACTGCTGTATGCAGATGAGGGCTGGTTTATGTCGAGGAAAGCCCTCCCCAACATAATGGTAGAAGACAATAGTCCAAGGGTCTTTACATTTTTCTGTTCATCAAGGACTTACAGAGATCTTTATTCCTCTGTGAGAAGAACGATGGTGGAAAGTAATTCAGCATCCACGTTCTCTGTGGACACTTTTCCACTTAAGTCTGCTGTGACTTTCAAAACTCTTTTCCATTTTCCTTAGTTACCAAAATTGCTCAGATCTTAAAAAAAAAAAGAGTGACAGCATCTGGTAAATCTGAGGCACTCTTTTGTAATTTAAATGTGAATTAGATCAGCTTTGATCTCTTCCAATTTCATCCTTTTGTAGTTTAAAACTAAGGCCTTACTTTTCAAATTATTTTGTTGTATTATTTTATTTTATTTTACCAGCTGAAGTATAACATGGTATTCGCAAATCCTTTTGTGGGATTATAACCCTATAATTAATTTCAAAGTTGCACGATCTTTATAGGGCTCTATTCCTAGTTGGTTTTCAAATGTAAATTATGTTCCTTTTCTTCAGAGTCAATGAACTTCAGTCTGGCATTTCAAATTCATTGAAATTAGGGCCAAGCTGTCCTTCACCAAACATAGTAATTCTCTTCCGAGGCAGTAGTTTTTGAGCATTTCATGCCAAAAGTTTGCTGAGCAATTTACATTCAATATGTCATATAATCCTCAATATCTTTGAGCAAGAAACTAACTGTATCCTTATTTTACTGATAAGGATGCTGAGATTCAGTGTGCTGAGGTGCTGTGTTTACTATCACACAGGAGAAAGATTTTAAACTCATGTTATGGTGACATTGGTGCCAACTGTTGTTCTGCTTGATTTAAGGAGCACTTACCCCATTTACTCCTCAGTTACAGCAATCCCTCAAGGATTTTGCTCCCATTTCACTGATGAGGAAACAGAAGCATAGAAAAACACAGCCTTTCTACTCTGCGGTCCTAAGGCATTATTCTCCAAAGTGTATTTTGTAATACCAAAAATTTCATCAACAATAAAATTTGGGAATGACTCTACTCCCAAGATCTTCTCTAGCACCTTTCTGAATATTCACACAATTACTCACATTGAGAAGTCCCACAGGAGTGGTTCTGTTTAATTTTGTTTAACCCAGCATTTCTCAGATTTATGCAGAACAGAAGTCCTCTCTTGTATAACTGCTTTTAATATTCTCTGGAAAATGTGTTGGGAACCACTCAGTGCTGGAACATATCAGGATAGTGAGTAGACACCAGGGACCTCAGGTAGTATTCCGCATGTGAAGTGCTGCTAACGAAGTCCAAACAATCAACTTTACCTGATCTGCTGAACACATGAATGGCAAAGTCCTTTCCAAATAAAAAACATTTGGCTTTGCTGGGACCAGCACGAGGTGCAGGGGGCAGGAACTACCTGCCTTTGGCATGGGGCCTATCGAGTGCATGAGCTGGCTGGGTCAGTGCTGTAGTAGTGCCCACATCTATGCCCAGCAGGCACACTCCAGCTACGGGCAAGTGGTCCTGAACTTCAAGGTGCCTGTTGCCACAGCCTTTTCTGGAAACAAGATCCTTGTCATAAAATCAGTAATATAAGATCACCAGAGTGTTCTAGAGCTTCCAAATTCAGGTTCTTTACCAAAGCTGGACTCTCAAGGAGCAGCAGTTCAGCTAGGGAACTATTTGTGAAAGTCATTAGTAATTAGAGTATGTTCTTGAGAACTGGATCCTCCCTGCTGATAAAACTTGCA
>PVKA01010233.1:42012-65246 GCA_004027165.1 Ctenomys sociabilis
AGAGAGAGAGAGAGAGAGAGAGAGAGAGAGAGAGAGAGAGAGAGAGAGAGAGAGAGGAAGACAGAGAGGAAGACAGAGAGAAGGAGGGAGGATGGAGGGAGTTGTTCTTTGAATAATTACAGTGGCTTTCAAGAAAATGTTAGCATTTATCTTACTGAGACATTTGCCTTGTTGAAGTTGATCTGTTTTTCTCTCTTTTCAATGAGATATTGAGGGAGCACTGAACTCTGTGATAAATGTGAACTTTTTAATGCAAACTCTTGCACACTGTGTCCCAGAGGCAGAGCCTGTGTGGGCTATTGAGAGAAACAGCCTCAATGAGCCACAGCTCAGAATTCCAGGAGGTTAATAGGCAAATCAGCCTAAAAATCAAGGAACCAGCTGTAGTTCTTCTCTTTCCTGGCTTTTCTTCCGGTTTAAGGCATCTGGGCACCATCTTCATGCACAAACATCTCATTTTTCAACTTCTGGGAGGTTGTTGGCTAAAGGAGCCATTTGTTTTTTATTATTATTAATGGCATCCTCTTTGTTGAAAGGCTCCAGACAACCTTGCCAGTTTAGGTTTTGGAAGAAGGCTGGAAGGTAAGGATCTTGGGTAGGACTGGTGCCTGACACTGCTGCTATGGCTAATCTGGAAGGTTGCATCACCCCTTGTCCCTGCTTCCTACCACTAGTCATGCATAGGGATAGAATACGGAGGGGATAAATAGTTGTAGAGACTTGCACTTATAAGAAACTGAAAAAGATCTTAAGGTGACCCAACCCACGTATTCTCAAACTTAGCTGTAAATCAGAATCATCTGGGAATTAAAAATTCACAAGGAGGTCTACCGCTGTATGTAATTGGTTTAGGTACAGAGATGCCCATGGGATTCAAAACACAGCAGTGTTTGAGAACCATTGGCCTAACCCAAAGTGCCATGTGTGTGCCCCTGGGATAGTGTATGATATCTTTTCTCTTGAGTATCCAGTGATTGCTCCCTTTACTACCATTCTCCATCTCTTATTCCAAGAATAAAAGCAAGACAGTCCAGTGGTCACAGGTACTGGCTAGACTAAACACATTTTGTTATGTTTGGAGAGATTTTTTTCAGAGCCTTAAATGCAATCGTGCACATTTTTAAATTCCAATGCAAGGACAGGAAATGAGAAAGCATTTCACACATCTATGGATTTCCAGTTTCATGGAGGGGCACAGGGAATGAGAGAACTAAGGAATGGGAACATACAGATGCCCCTCCTTAAGAAACACAGCTTTTGATCTAAGGGGAAAATGTTTTAAGCAGTGGGCTCATCTGTCTCCTGTATCCTAGCATAGGTGACACCCACAACTGATCACTTTTAACACCACTTTTCCTTCAGAGCACAGATACATTACAGTACTAGACATATAACCATCAATAGTCATCCTTATAACTTTATACCTCTATTGCACTTGTAAATTTTAAGTAAAAACTCAAAATATTCACAAAATGTGAAAAATATGAATTAACATAAATTTTGACTTTTATCTTTATAATCATGTTGTTATTGCTGTTTATTGCAGATCTATTGTTTAGGCATATGTAGCACTACAGAGCATATGACACAGAACTCAAAGTGAGCTTGCACTATTCTAAACCATTTCAGCCTTCTTCTAGAAACAAATAAGTCTATGACATGTTGTTCAGTTCACATGCATCATGGCCCTGCTGCACAAATGATAGTGATAATAATTAACTTCTACATAGAACATAATGCTTACTTAAGGATAAGTAATACAACACGATAATTAGTACTACATTTACTTATTAATTTGTCTATTTTTTATTAAAATCAGTTGCTTAAAATACAACAACTGATTTGAGGTGGAGGAGCATTTTATTGCTGACCCTGCTTAGCGTGGGTGGCATGCAGTGATAGCACAAAGCAGACTGGAAAGCAGTCAGTCGTCATCCCATCCAGGGTTCTCTGCCAACAATGTGGCCCTGGCTTCTCACCTCCAGACCATGCCACCTCATCTCCTATGTGACTCTTCTGTACCCAGGGCCATGAAATCTAACGGTGGGAGTGGAAACTAACACTCAGGTTTCCTGAGCCCTAAGTTGGTACCATTCTGTGTGCAGCATGCTGTGAAGATTGCATTTGTTTCTGAAAGGGGCTCAGAAACATCGGAGGAAACTTTCAAACCTCCCTATAATGAACAATTACAGCCATACAATCAGAAATATAAGAGTCAGCCAAAATGTCTATGAGGTCATTGGTCTTATGCATATTAAGTTTCAGATCATCTCAGTGGAGAGGTCTTTGTGGCATGTGTCCCCTCAGAAAATAGAGATTGCTTTAGCTTTAATAAGGAGAAAATTGTTATTTCATTTTATTAACAAGAAGCTTATATCCTACTGAAAAATTCATTGTCTGTGTTCAGCTTGAATATTGTATTCATTATGTTTCCTAATCTGTGTGATTACTACCTGTGTAATTTGATGTCTGCATCTGCTATCGGAATTCTTTCAGCCCATTATATTTCCCATCTTTTTATTTTTTTATTTTTTTGGTAATGGAGGGTAAGATTGGGACACTGAAAATTGCAGCAGATTGCCTAAGGCAAGCTGCACCCAGCCAGCAGCTGGATGGAGCCGAAGCAGCGATGTGGAGCTGTGTGGAGGAGATTCGGAGAGGCGCGGCCTCCTGTCCACAGTCTGCTGGGAAATGGGTTTCCTGGCTGGGAAATGGGGTTGGCCTGCCCCCCAGTGCCTGGATAGGCCACCCTTGGATTACCTACAGGAACTTGAGTTGGCTTTATCCACCCAGGGACATTGTTGGGATAGAATATGTGAGGTATGATGGGACAGTGCCTGACCAGCAGAAGTGGAGGTTGGAGCAAAGCCAATAAGCTTGCTGCAAGTTATTTTTGATAAATATTAAGAATATACACACAAATCATGGGAAAAAATCCAAACTATCCTTTCTTTTTCTCTCTAACTATAAGAAGCCATTTCATTTAAAGTAAAATGTGCTTGGTGATATTTATAGTATAAGGAGAGTATACCTAGTGAAGAATACACAGAGTGAAATTAGGGATGATCACAAATATGGTGAATATATACAAATAAAAGATTTAAAAATTTTTGAAAAAAAATATTACAATAAAAGACACATTGCCATTAATTCCCCTCAAGATACTTTTCCCACCTTTTTGAGCTCATCTAACCTATCATTCTTGGCATTTTCTGAAGCAGTTCTGGAAGTCATCTTTGTGTCTTCATGAGGTGTGATCAAAAACACAGTGAGTGCTGGTGCCAAGAGCCAGCCGATGGAAGAGCAGGCATGGAGAAACACTACCAATGGCCTGCGTGTCTCACCCACCTTATTCACTGGATCTGCACTGTGTGAGTTCTTTCTTGCCCTGAAAATCAAAATGCATGTGAAAGTTAAACCTTTTGAATGGATTCATGACATTGAGATAGCCAGGAAAGACACTCAGGAAAGACGGATTCCAGAATTGCTTTGGAAAATAGGAGGAAAGGTGGAATAAATGTGAAGCAAGCTGAAGTACTTTGAGGGGACAAATGGCAATATGTTTTTACTTCAACAAAACTTTAAAAATTTAAACATTCACTATGTTTTCCATTCATACCAGTAAAACCTAAATTTGATCCATACTTCAAAGAAATTAGATATCTTCCTTTCTTTATTTAGAAGGAATATCCATTGTAAAGAGCTGTTATTAAATTAAATTAATTATATGAAATCATATATGATTATGTATGCAACATGGACCTTAAATAGCTCCTAATAACTGGTTAGAATTATTTAATTTTTGCATTTCAGAGGCAAGTGCAACATCAGTTTTCTTGACATATTGTTTTGTCTACATTAGCACATTTTTTTTTAAATTCCTTTATTTATTACAGTGTCTCGCTACACATCATGGACTTTTTTCGCGGGGGTGGAGGGTGAGCTCAGCCGGCCCTGCGGGGAGGGGCTGGCATGGCATGTGGTGCTGGGGCTCGAACCACGGTCCCTGAGAGGCGCTCTAGACTGCTGAGCTATCTTGCCAGCCCTACATTAGCAAATTTCAAAAATCAATTTTTTGGGCCCTATGGTAGTGTACACATTATGTTACAAGGGCTGATGAGATAGCTCAATGGACTAAGTGCCTGCTTAGGCAAGTGCAGTGACCGGGATTTGAGCCCTGGTACCACATGCCAGGCAGGCCCCACCCTGGGTGTGCTGAGCCAGCCACGAAGACCAGACATGGTGCACAGGCCTGTAATCCCAGTAGTGGGAGGCTGAAAACGGAGGATCACTATGAGTCTGAGCTGCATAGTAAGACCCTGTACCAAATATATTGAAATATATAGTGCTGGAAGCCAATATGCCCATCTGATTGAGAGATTGAGAGTATAGAAGGACTCTTGAATCATCCAGGCCTGGTTTACTTTGCTTTGCCTTTTCTTGTCTATGTAACCATGGAAAAGTTTCTTACTGTCCTTAAGTTTGAGACCGTTCCCCTTAGTGCAGTGAACAGAATCTATCTTGTAGGTTTATTGTAGATTAACAAGGATTAAATAAATTAATACATAAGAATTATCCCTATGTACGTGGTACATATATGTTAGCTATCATTTTAGAATATTATGTGACTTTAATGATTGGGCTTTTTCTTTCTTTTTTTTTCCTAGTGACTATTTTATCCCACAGGAGTGGCCAAATAAAGCCTTTCATCCTCTGTTCAACTTGGTTGTTACAGCCCTTGCCCCTGGCATCAGTGGTTATCCATGAACAGCCAGGTATCTTCTTTGTCATTTTCTAGTCCTTGATCTTGTGTGCCCCACCCTCTTTCACTGGACTATTTTTCTTCTTTCTCTGTACAACTAGTATTTATTTGCTTTTGATGAGCTCAAGAATTTATAACACAAATTGGAGAAAACAAAGAGCATTCCTTTTCTTAAAGTTTCCTGTTTCCTGTTACAAATGTGAGTCCCTCTGGAAGAGAGCCTAGTAACTCAGTGAGGCCAGGCCGTAGTCTGGTCCCTGCTTGGAACCCTCAGGCACCAGGGAGCTTGCAGAGAGCAGTCTCAGGTGGAGGTGAGGTACTTGCCCTCATCTCACCCTACAAAGGTTTATGCCCTGAGTGCCTGCTTCCTCTGTCCTCAGGAAGAAGTTGAGATGGGCACATTCATGCCGTCCGCTAGAAGCAGCCTTCCTAAAGGATCAGCTGTACAGCCCTATACTCAGCCCTCTATTACTGTGCTCACTCCAGCCAGGGACAAGGCCCAGTGAAAGCTTAGAAGCCAGAAGAATATCAGCTGGGGCTCTAGGACTTAGTACAGAACACTGAGCAGTCTCTTTACACTGTCTGAACCCGGGTTCTTCAGTTGCAAGGTAGGATAATAATGCCACCTACCTTGTTGAGTAGGGAATTAAGTGAATAAGGTATAGCAAGATTAGCGTATAGCTCAGTGATAATGTGCACACTTAGCACACTAAATAAAGATAAAAAGTCCACTTGAAAGAAGTCAATGAACTGAATTCCTAATCACCCATATGAGCATCACCAAAAATTGTGGAGCAAGGGAGATTAGTCTTTGTGGAGCTCACTCTTCTTTCTCCAAAGCTCACTTATTTCCTCGCAGAATTTCCCTTAGTCTGATCTGAGCTGGGAAGACTGTCAGACATTCCACTTCCTCTCTGAAGAACCCTGCTTACTTCTTTCCATCTGACTACACTGGCCTTGTGCCCTGGAGTCCATCAGGCTATCACATATGTTCCCTACTCCTTTACCACGTCATGACAGCAAACATACTAATAGCAGTGAGTATGTGTATAGCACTCACTGTGTATCAAGTGGTGAAAAACTCATCCAACCTCACAGCAACCCAATAGGCTGGGTACTCACTTTTATAGATGTGAGGAAACGGGCGCAGAAAGCTTTGGTACATTGTCCCAATTACACAGTTGGTAATAGGTAGAGTCTGGATTGGATCGTTGAGATCTGACTGCAGAACCTGTGCTCAATGTTCCTTTTGATCCTCTTGAAGAAAGGAATCTTGAAGATAAAATACCTCAACCAAATATGTTAATCTTCTAAAGATGCTATTTCCAGGCATGGGGGGGCTTAGGGACTAGGGGAAGGCTGTCTAGAGCCATGATCTTGTATTTTAAGTGGCTTTCTGAAGCAAGGACTGTGTCTTTTAGACAATGATGAGCCTGCCTTTTTTTAAGAGCAGGAGCCAAAGCTAGACTACATGTATATAAACTGTGTAGCACTTTGCTTGGCTCCTCTCTAGATTATTCTCTTCTGGAAAATTTCTGTTGCCTCTTACTTCCTGTTTCCCATGTCTCACCAGCCTCTACCTCTAGCCATCCTGCCATCCTTGATGTTTCTTATAAAAGTGATTAAGCTGCTAGGCTAGTCATATCCTCTCCTCCTTAAATTCCTCATATCCTATAAAAGTTTCTCCCGTTGTGTGTCACAGAGCCCCACTACTCTGCGAAATACCATCAAGGTTTCAGTGGAGTAAAAAAAAAAGATCAAATTTAACAATACATCGAGAACTATAGTATTAAGTACAATGTTATGTAGTTATTTACATTTTAACACATGTACATGCCCAAGAGCACAGGATGTCCCATGAAGAATGTCAGCACAATGTTATTCCAGAGGCTTGACCTAAAGTGTGGATACCCAGAAACAGTGGCATTAGGTATCGTTTATTTGGTGCTTGCAGATTTGCTACATGTCTTAGTATTTCAGTGTATGAGGCCTGGTGACTTCATGTTGGACAGCATGGCTATATGTCAATCACATGAATCAGTTTTTTTTTTTTTTTTTTTTTTGTATTTTAGGGAAGGGTCTACAGGGTGTTCAGGGTCTCACCACTAGATCAGACTTGTAGTGATCTGCCTGTTTACAGCCTCCCAAGAGCTAGGATTACAGGCGCACACCACCATGCCCAGTCTCAATTGACATCTTAGTGCTCACTGGGGGCAGGGCTGACACAGCAGGTCAGGGAATTGAACCCCCTGCCCCTGTGCCTGTTTGTAGGCACTTTAATTTGCTAAGCTATTTGGCTGGCCCTATGAATCAGTATTTGATCACTTCTTTTATTTTTATTTGTATTATTTTTATAGCATATAAAATGGTAAAAACATTAGAAATGATACAAAATTTCATTAACAAAGTAATAGGAATTCAGCAATGCTTACTGCACTGTATAATGTTATTTTCAAATCAGTTGTTTAGGTTACCAGATACAAACCTGAAAAATTGATTTAAAAAGTTATAAGAAATTAAAAAGAAAAAATTTAAGCATTAACTGTTCCTTAAATTAAACTAGCAGAAAATAGCAGCAAATTATCCAGACTACCCTTCAAATATAAATAAATATACTTTTCTCCCTTATTACTTTTGTTCTTTTCCTCATTCCAGTTTTTCCTTCCTACTGAACAGATTCTTTCCCTTTCACCATATCTATTATACTTTTCAGATTTTATTTACTCTTTCAGGTTCCAACACTAGCGAGATGATACATGTTTTCACATCTGGGGCTGATTTATTTCACGTACAAAAGCAGTCTCTAGTTGCAACATTTGATCACTTCCTGAAATTGACTCAGATATAACCACCGGTTGCCTGGTATTGGCTTAATCAACTTCATCACATTCTTTTCTGCTTCTAGTCATAGCAAAGCCCTCCTTATTCTGCTGAAATACTTTGCTCTTTCTTCCCTTGTTACCTTCACTTACTCTTTTTCCTGTCTTCCCCTCCCCCTATTTGTCCTAGAGATTTGGCTCTGGCCTCCAGTTGTTTGTCATTATTCTGTGTCCACTTTTTGCTATGTATATTTTTAGCTCTTAGCAGGGTCTTCATTTAGTCCCCTTGGTAATACTGTAATTTGTAACTTGTGTGAAACTCATTAACCATGTTGGATTTTTGTAAAGCATCTTTCTTACATAAACATCAATTAATTTCTATTGGAAATTACAATAGTCTTCAGCCTCTGACATTTTTCCTTAATGCCTCAGGCACATACCATGCCTTAGTTATCTCTTGGTGGGTAACAAATTGCTCCCAAATGTAGCAGATTAAAATCACCAATGTTGATGATCTTTGCATTGCTGTGGGTCAGAAATTTGGAAGCTGCTTAGCTGGGTGGTTCTGGTTCTCAGCCTCCCACCAGATGGCAGTCACTTACATTTCAACCTGGGCCACAGTTCTAGGGATGACTGGGCAGGGATCTGCTTCCATGCCTGTTCACGTGGTTATTGGAGGGTCTTAGTTTTTCCCTGGATGTTGGCCAGAGAATCAGTTTTTTTCACAATAGCAGTCTCCCAACACCTTCCCTGACTATCCCATGCAGGCTGGCCTTACATTCAAGGAGGAGAGAGAGAGCCTTAGATAGGGGGCCAGTCTTTCATAATTCAGAAATGGCATTCTTCCCCTTCTGCCATATTCTGTTGACCTCATGAACCAGCCACTACAATTTGAGAGGGACTACATATGGCATCAGTGACTTCCATCTACCTCAAGGGCACTTTCAGAATGTGATTCTCAGTTAAGTGTTTCTGGGCCTGGTAATGCTTCAGCCCTGGCTGAGATCCTCCCTAGAATTTCTTGAGGTGCCAGAACCTCAGCAACCGACTCTCCACAGAACCTTCTTGAGCATGGACACAGATGAAAAACTCAGGCAGAGGAAAACCTGGGCTCAGAACCTTCATCTCCTCTCTATACACCAAGCTTTGTCCCAAGATAACCCCACCTGGGCAGTAGAACCCCATTCTGATTTTCTCTTGGGTATTTCTCATTGGCCAATGTCAATGCCCAGCATCCTCCTCCATAAAATGGATTTGTTACTCACTATTTCCAAAGTTACTCAACAGAGCTAGTGTAGCCCCATAGAAAAAAATTAACATAGAAGCATCTTGTAACCAGCCCAGCATCTGACCCAGGCATGGTGCAACCTGGTGGCTTAGCATGTTCATTCTGAAGATCACTTCCATGTCCTTTCTCCTATCACACCTGTTTTCCCACCATAGCATTTCTTCCCGCAGGGCCACACATTGCTTTTACTCTAACAAATCTGACCAGCTGTTTTCTTTTGGTATCTTTTTATTGCAGCAAGAATTCCAAGAGCTGCAGGGGGAAGGCTGCTGAAAACACCACAGGCCCTGGGCCTCACTTCAAAGCAGCTTTCATCATTCTTCACACACTGTTTGCAGGAACCTTGTCTGTCCTCTCCCGGGAACCAAATTCTCGTGGAGATTTTCCTCAGTGATATCACTATTTACAGAACACTGGGCCTGGACATCATGTTTATATCTGATTTGTACATGTCCACATGGCCCATAAAGTTTATAAGGGGGTTAGAGAGCTTTTCCTTGTTCATAAATCTTTCCCTGCAGCCTTGCTCTAGGAGTGGGAAAAAAGGAGGCAGGAACGAGAAAGAAGGGGGCATGAGACTGGAGGGGGTGCACCATGAGGCTCTCTCTTTTTTAAGCTCTTTCCTTCATTCACCTCTGTTGACATCAGGTGAACAGCAGAGCAAAGAGGGGACATGTGACAGCCTGAAAGCTGGGTACTTGGACAGGTCAAAGAAACACTGGAATCTCTTTTTCATCATCTTGTGTTAAGTGAAAGTAATAATAGCCTCCACTCACAAGGTTGTTTTGAGGATTAAACAACGCAAGGGACATAAAACATTTAATATGGGTCGTGGATGCTAGGGCAAAAAAGCGATGCATTCTAATACTGAAGAAAGTGAGCAAAGCTTCCTGGGCCATTCCTCCACTGTCTCCTGCCTCTATCTCCCGGGTGTCACCAACTGATTGCCTTAGGTGACCATTTTCTTTTCAACCAGAAAACCTGGCTTCTTAAAATCTCTTCCTGTGTGAGCAGTCTGATACCCTTAACCTCCCAAAAATGAGTGCTCTGAAAAGAACTGTTTTTTTTTTAAATAACTATTTACATGCATAATTTTTGCATTTTAAAAGCAGAAATTGGCAGTATTTTGAAGTGGACAGATTACTGGGATCATTCCACCAATAGCTATGTGAACAGTTCTGTGTATTAGGAGGAAATATTTTAACTTTAAGGTGAATATTCCACACATATTTTCTACCTACCCCCATCCCACTTGAAACAGGCCAGTGAGGTACACTGGTAGAATAATAGATCAATAATAATTCACCACTGGTCACACACATTCCCTTGGTGACTGTCACCAACTGGGGCTCAGGAAAGTCATTATAGGATGTGTCCACCCAGGCAAGGCAAAGGAAAAAAGGTTGTGAAATTATGTTTTGAATTGCCTCCAACTATCAAAGTAAGTAACCTAGAGTAGAAAAGAAATTTGGTTCCTGAGTTATTTACAGTATTTACAGTTGTCTTGAGGATATTCTCATCACTGAAATCTGAGCTCCTACCACCTCCTACCCCAAACTTCCATCCTTCTGTATGGTGTAGCTAGAGTGATCTTTTAAAAATGGGAATCTGAGTGGCCAAGCCTGTTTATATATCCTCAGTGAGCACTCATTGCTCTCAGGTAAAACAAAACTGCTGAATGTGGTGCCTTCGTGCTCCAGTAGGGCCTAGCTTTGCCTACTTTTCCAGTGTCCGCCTAAATGTCTCATCTCAGTTACCTGTCACTTTGAGCTTCACATGCTCTTCCCTGTCTCCAGAAGCCTCTGACTCCTTCCCTTCCTCAAGTGAACTGCTACTCATCCTCCTGATATTATCCCAGATACTACTTATTCTGGGAAGACTTCTCATGTTCATCCCACCCACCTAGCTTAACTGCTAATCAGCACAGCTTAGTGCTGTTTTCAGTCCTGGCGGCCCTTACCATCATTAAGTGCATGCACTCAGTGTCTCTGCTAGCAGATGCTGTTTGAGAACAGGACTTTTGTCAATATTTTCTACCCGCTTAGGTCTTGAGCAATGGGTTCCAGAAACATCATTGTTGTCATGTACATCTGAATCTCCATGTGAGAAGAGTCATCTATTTTTCCATCTTGAAAGGCCTTGGAAAAACACACTGTTGTCTGCATCAGAATGCCACCTCATGGATCCAGAAAGTTCCTAGATTGCCTGAAGGAGTTGGATCACAGTAATTTTGCAATTGAAAGTATGTTGAGTTTTATTACTCCCATCCCTTCGTTTTATAGAGGAGGAAACTAATGTGCAACAAGATGGAAGTCATTCAACTATTTAACTAGAATGGGGCTTGAATACAGTGTTAAAATTCCCTAAAATGCACACTTCTCACTATGCTAATAGACGCCCAAATACCAAGTACATGTATAGTTCATATACATGACCAAAATAGTGAAGTTCCTGTGTGGAGGCTGCTCCTGCCTGTTCCCTTGCTTGAGCTTGCCACTCTGAGAAAACACCAGTCTTTAGGACTTTATCACTCTCCCCCATCCTGACAGCCCTCAGAGCCCTTCCTTTGAACTCTGCATTGCCATGGCAACTGCTCTTCTTGAACATCAACATCACTCCCCACAGTCGCCTATTCTGGGGTGGACGGCTGCCAAGCAAATCATAGGCAATTTTTTTTTGAGTCAAGAAGGCCGAAAGCTTCAGATCAAGTCCAAATTATTTGGAGGATATGTGTGTCAAGGACACTTAGCATCAGTTTTGATGAGGAGGCAGATAAAAGCGTGATTTAGGACACAGGCAGAGGAGGGCAGGACCGCCTGACTCTGCACTCAGAGAGCTCTTCCAGAAGCTCTTTGATGTGCAGGAGACATTGGAAGTTGCATAATTCTTGCCCCATCCAGACACAAGCCTGCGCCTAGAAGCCCCAGCTGCCAAACATGTCATGTCTGCTTGTCTTTCCTTTCTCCCCAGATCCTCTTCCTCCTCTTTTTTTCTCAACAAACCAGGACACAACATGTAGGGCATTGCCCCAAGGAGAGGACATTAGTGTCACTGAAGTAAATTTGCAAGGCTGGTGGGTTTGGATATAATGGGAGCAGGAAGGCTTTCTATTGAGGGAGGTGGTCAACCCTGCTATAGAGACTGGTGCTGGGGTAGCCCTGGGCAAATTCTGATTGCTTGGGACAGAGATCTCCCATCACAGAGAGAAAAACATCCGGCCCTTACAAATTGGTCACATTCCATTTAGCTCCTTTTAATTTACATCCTGACCCCTAGGGCTAACTGGTAGCATTTTATTTTTTCTTTTGTTTCTTCTCCCACACCCCACTGATTTCCCCCTTTCTTTTCTCTTTCCATCCCATAGTGTCAGTCTGCCTTTCTCATTCATTTGTTTCAGTTTCCTATTTAACTGCTGCACTTGGCAACCCCCAGGTTGTTCCCATTGTAAAACTTGTGCTACACACGTGCCTCGCAGCTTGCTTTCCATCAGCGGTGCCTAAATCGAGTGGCTGGATCAGTCCCGCGTGTTAGCAGGATAATAACTTTCGTTAGCAGGGCAAAATGGTGCAGAGCGAGTATGTTGCCTTTTCTGCTTCAAAGACTTCAGATTCCTTTAACCACAAAAATGAGAATAAAGCATAATGGATAGACAAGAGTCCCATGATGGCAATCTCCCTGCTGGAAATGTTCATGAATTACCTGTAATTTACCTCAAAATGGACCATATGTTGGACTGCAAGATGTACTTTTCCCTTCTTACTTAAATGGACTATTATTCAGAATACTGTTTTTTCTTGACATGGGACTAGATGTTGAGAATAGGTTGGGGGAAATTGCCCCATAGAAGCTTCACAAATTAAAGGAGGTGCATGCTATCATCTGAGCATTTTATACCAGGAAAAAAATGAAATTAGGTGCATTTTCTTCCTTAGCACACAATCAGCCTCATAGGACCAGGATGTGAAGATTAAAGGCACTTGCAAAGGAAAGAGGCAATGAACCAGTGATTCACTGGTTCCCATTATGCATTTCATGTGATAGGACGGGAATGACAGCGCTCTCCATGCCCTGATTTATGTAGTCAGGAGACCTCAAGAGTGCCTCTGCCAAGACGGAGGGTGATGCTGCTTTCTGAGCACACAGAGCATCCTTTTTCTTTCTGCAGTGTTGTGGCCACATTTGCGTTTGTTGATTCCCTCCCCCTTTCCCCTGCACAGTTACAGCATATGTATGTACAGTACATGAGTGCCAGGACTTCCACTTGTTGAAATGAAATCTTTTGAGTGATATGAGAGTCTCACTTTCTTAATCTCTCAGAATCAGAACAGATGCAGAGGCAGAAAAATATACAATGGCCCATCTGATTTTCTACCCAGAGCCACAGCCTTGTCACTGGCCATTGCCACATCTGCGTTTTTGAAGGGAAATGTCATAATATTGCTAATCAATAGGAGGAGTGACAGCCCCATTTGTCAAGAACAAGCCAGCAAGGCAGCTGTTGTCCTCCTTTGCATCTTTCTCCTGGGCTTTGCAAAGGGAAGCCTGGGAAGGGCCTGTTCTGTACAGGGCAGCTCCCTCTTGTGTAAGGTCAGGTGCTCTGCACGGGGCTGGGGGTGGGGGTGGGGGTGGGGGTGGGGGTGGGGGGCTGGCTGGACATGATGGAAGGGGCCAGAAAGGAAGCACTCGAGTTTCTAGCCACAGTGTGCAAAAGCCAGCACATGCCTTGCAGGCCAGAGCAAGGATCTTCTGTCTCAGGAAGTCTATTGGCCTCTAATCTGAGGAGTGCACTTATTTATGTGTTTCTTTTGAACTGCAGATGTTCCTTGCTGCTCTGTTTGTCAGAGGATCAGCAGGTCATCTCAAAGAAGGAGTAAAGCTTAGAGTCACGCTTGAGTCTCAAATTTAATGATGATTTTCTTCTCTGCTCGAGAGGATAGTGAAATCAGAGGATGGAAAATGGTGACAGGGTAATCTGCTCTCTCTGCCCTGCCTCACCCCAGCTTTCCTGAGCCGACAACACCAACTGGCGGGGATTACCACCGCAGTGAGGCCGCTCATGCGCAGCGTCCCAGTGTGTGCTCAGGCCACAGGACTGAAGTGCCCTTTCCCACCTCACCAAAATAATTTCTAAATGAAGAAATTAATCTTAATCAACGCTTGTATCTTCAGTTTTAGTTATCTCAGGTTATTATTATAGCTTTTCATGCCTGGGGGAAGAGGTCCTCAAGACTAGTGATTTTGTTTGATTGGTAGAGTTGGGCCAAAGCTTGTATGAACAAGAGAGACCTCAAAGGACGACCGAAGACTTTTCTTGTCAATTTCCATTTCTCCCATGTGCTTCTTCTTGCCCTTAAGAAGAGGTGACATTGTGGGAAATAGGTCTCAAGGTACACCCTGTTTTTAGAGTTAGAAAATATCAATATCCAGTGTGTAAAAAGGAAAGCTTCTATTGTCAGTTGAACATCTTTCAAAAAAAAAAAGATGAAAGAAAAAGACACCAGGAAGGACCACTTTGCTGAATCTGAAGTCTGCATACTCAAGCTTCAGAACCATTAAAAATTGATTGATTAAAGGAAGATAGTGAGTTTAAAATATTATAACCCATTCTTTTCCAAGATAAAATATAGTGAAATATTCCAGACATAAGAAGTTTGCAATTCACCCAAAGGCATAAGAAGGGGGGGAAGTAAGACTGATAGTATTTTAAAACATCATGCAAATGCATGTAGCCCTGTTTAGGTAGTTCCCTTGGAAGACCATGGAATCCCAGCAATACTGCCTCTAGCAGAAATGCCTTTGGAGAGTCTCTATGTAGAATTCAGTTTATTCCTAAATGTCCTCAGGAGTGACAGGTGATTGTGTTTAAAGATAATTGGAATTATTGGGACCAGCCAAATAGCTCAGTGGATTAAAGCACCTGCAAGCAGGCACAGGGGACAGGGGTTTGATCCCTGGGTCTGCCATGCCAGCCCTGCTACAGGGGCACACTGAGATGGCAACTGAGACCAGGAGTGGTGGTGTGTGCCTGTAATCCCGGCTCTTGGAAGTCTGCAAACAGGTGGATCACTATGAGTCTGATCTAGCACTGAGACCCTGAACACCCTGTAGACTCTTTCCTAAAACACAAAAATAAAATAAAATAATTGGATATATTTTTATACCTATAAGTAAATCAGAACAAGTTCAAAAAGAGAACTGGGCTCGGTGGCAGACGCTTATACTCCCAACACTTGGGAGGCTGAAGCAGGACTGCCATAGTTCAAGGCTGGCCTGGGCTCCACAGTGAGTTCCAGACCAGCCTGTAGGCCGGAAAGATAGCTCAGTGGACTAAGCACCTGCTTATGCAAGCACAAGCATGGGATGGCTCTGCCCCTGGGGGCACTAAGCTGATCACCAAGAATGGGCATGGTAGCACACATCTTTAAACCCAGGGCTGGGGAGGCTGAAAACAGGAGGCTCACTAGGAGTCTGAGCTGTGCAGACCCTGTATGAAATGAACAAATAAAAATTTTTTAAAAAGAGAACAGCTTGGACTACACAACAACACTCTGTCTCAAAAACCAAAACAGACACCAGAAGCTCTCACTTGGTCCATAGTACAGCATGGGTGTGGGTGTGGTGAGAAGGGAAAGGAGTGATGGCAGGCAAGGACAATGGAAGTGGCTTGGGTGATGGCTTGTGAGGTGGGTGCTGCGGAGCAAGAACCCTTCTAGGGAGAGACCCGTTCTGGTACTGTGGGTGCTTTTGAGTTTCACTTTTTGAGTCAGGTATTTTCATCCATGGAAAAACTAGCCCTCACTTTATTGAGTGAATTCTGTTAAGTTTGTACAAACAAACAAACAAACAAAAAATCCTTACTACTATTGATAGTGCAAAAGCATATGCAGGAAAGCAAGCACACGGGAATGTGACCCCCTGATCTACCACCGACAAGTTGCATGATTTAGGATCTGTCATAAAAGCTCGTGGTATGACTCAGTTTCCTCATGTGTAAAATGCCTGTGGTAGGATACAAATCTACATAGGATAAGATAGCATACATAACACTCACAACAATGTTGCCAGACAAATGCAACATATACAAACCTTAGAGTAAAAAAAAAGTCTAGACTTAAATCCCTATCCCGGTACTAGACACATTATTGACCTAAACCTCAGCTTCCCTATCCATAAATAATTCCTACCTATGAAGACTCACACTACATTAAGAATCCAGGCTATATGAGCAACCGTGTTAAATCATCATTTCCTTTCAGGGTGACCTACAAAAGATGAGAAATTAATGAGGTTGTATTAAAACAATAGATTTCTATTTGCATACTCTTAACAGGGAACCTGTCATATTTGTCATCTACTGTTACAAAATTCTTCAGAAAACTAAGTTAAATGGAAATGGTTTTAAACCTGAAAACTAACAAGTTATAGGATTTTACAGGGGGCCACTATTATTTGCAAGCATGCGGTAGTTTGCTGAAGGAATCTAAAACAGGGAGAGGGGAATCTATGTGTTTGTTTTACTCCTACATGGAAAAGTTCCCTAGCTTGTTTTTGTTTCACTATAGGAATTTAAAAAAAATTAAGTTGAACTAGGAAGTATATGAGCTGACAGGTCAACGAAACATGAGTCAGGCTTTGCTCTGTTTCTCCCTATTAGGAAGCCCAGTGTTTGTTTCTATTAAATTGATTGCTGGGGCTTCCCTATTATTGATTCACAAATGCTACACCCTAAGGAGAATGAAACAGTGACCCAAAGGTCATCTAGAGGGCTAGACTGCTTGTTAAGGGGGTATCTATTTTCCTCTTGCCTCTGTTGGTTTATGTATCAATTGATCTCCCGACCTACCGCTGGGACCCAGAGCGGTCTGGATGACTCTGCCCACTGAGATGGTGCAGGTGTCCAACACTAGACTTCTGACAGCCCAGATGGACTCTGTCCTACCCACTGGCTGTGGAGATCTAGGAATTATTTGGTGAGGAAACAAAGATCAAGCCCTGGATCTGATTTTGCTCAAATCTGCCTTTATCATCTTCCCCTGTTGTCAAGAGACTTTGTGGATAATGTCCAAGCTTTTCTGCACATTCTTATCATCTGGGACTCTTCTAAAAGTCACAGTGGCAGCCGATTAAGTCAGAGTCTAGAGGTGGAACTACAAATCAGTATGTTTCTAAGAGCCCTAAACTATTTTAATGTGTAGCAAAGTTCAGGAAGTTTTGCAAACCTCAAAGAGCTTGTGATCATATTTAAAGAATCTACCATGGGGTCAATGTTTAACAAATGATAAATCCCCTATTAGTAAAAAAAAAGTTTGGCAATAATAGTAATAATAATAATAATAATAGGAAGTCCTTACACACACATTTGGAGAACCTCACAGTTTACTCTGACATCTATGGCTTGCTCCAGTCCTCACTATTCTCCCAGGAGACAAACATCAGGAACGCCATGTTTTCCATCTTATGGGTGTGGAAAATGTGGCTAAATAATGGTGAATGACTTCTCAAGCAGAGCATGGCCTTGAGTTAAGTCTTCAGACTCTGATTCCATTGCTCTTCTCTCTGTTCAATAATGCCTTTGTGTTCTAGGATCATCCAGTGTGTGTGTGTGTGTGTGTGTGTGAGACACATTCCTTCTTATAAAGATAATGAAAATGGCAAGTGGTGAGAGTCCAAGTTTCCAATCGGTTGACATCGTACACAGAAAGCTGGGAGAGTCCATGCCCCACTGGCACATTCATACTGATGCAGTTGAGTTGGGGAGATGTTGGGTATCCACCTCTTCCCTGAACCCCTTTTGTGCACATGGTAACCTGCCCTCTCCTTTCAGGCACAACCTGAGCAGCTGAGTAGATCTGAGAATAGGTGTGACTGCCCCATCTTGCTGCACAGATGTAGAAGTATAAAGCTAGTGGCCAGTGCCTGCATGCAGAGGGTAGGTATGTCCACACAGTGGCCTTCCTGTGTTCTCCCCCACCCACACAGGGTGGTTATCAGTGAAATGGTATCAGCTGCCTTTGATGATGTGCAGCTAGGATTCTTCTTGTAGCAGGCGGAATGTGAACACAGACTGCATAAGCACCATGGAGGGAGGAGCCACTCAAGTGAAGCGGTGAAGGCTGCTGTGGTCAGGGGAGCTTCTGCAAAGGGCTGTGAGTGGGGTCTTGAAAGAAGAAGTGGGAACTGAACAAATGAAGTCTTTCACAGAATCTCTTCTGATTTCCTGATCTGGGATGCATGTTGTAGATTTGCTTTTATTTGTTCATTTATTCACTTATTTATTTAGTCTTTTCAAGACAGCGCCTTGCTGTACAGTTCAGCCGGACCTTGAGTGGACTTTGTAGCTCACGCTAGACTCAAACTCACAATGATCCTCTTGCTTCAGCCTCCCTAGTGCTAGGATTACAGGCATGTGCCACCATGCCTGGCTTATGCTGTAGATCTGAGAATCTTAGAATAAGTTTTACTAAGTCTGATATGGCTACTTGTACTGGATTAGCAGGCCAAGCTGAAATACCTTTTGGAAACAGGGAAGACAGCTCAGGATTTTCAGGCTCCAGGGCAGGCGTCTAATCTTGCTACAGTGTGGGATTCGACCTTTTGGTTTGTACAGAATGGTGGCTAGAGTGCCAATCTGAGAAGAGAAGCCATTGGATCATCGTACACAAGGACCTCACAATGTTGGTCTCAAACATGGTGCACTGTGGTTGTAGTCCTATTCCGGAGACCTGGTACAGTGGTGTGACCTTAGATGATGTGTTACACATCCTCTCTGCAACAGTAACATGAGGATCACAGCAGTGCCTACTTCAAAGGGTTGTTGTGAGACTTAAGTGACATAATGCATCCAAGTGAAACAGCACAAGCTGCAAATGCTTAGTAAACATAGCTGTAGCGCTTATTTTGTTCTTATTTGATAGGCCTCTGAGATTCACCCACTAGAGAGATGCCTCTCCACTGTTTTTCAGGACCAGGACTGCCTAAGAAGCTCCCAAGAAGGTTTTTTTTTTTTTTTTTTTGCTATGCTTTTCATCTTATCTGGGTCTCAGAATTTTTTTTTTTTTTTTTTTTTACTTCCAGGAGATTTGTTGCTTTGGAGAAGAAGCTGGAAGGAGCTCTGGTCCCTGTCTACTAACATTCCATCCATCTTTCAAGTTCAATTTCAAATGCCATTCTAGGAAAGTAGAAAGCAATGTTTGGCGGAGCCTATATTCACGGCTCCTTCTCAGGTCCCATGGGTCTTTATAGCTTTGTTATGGCATGTATCACACTTTACCCTATGCTCTCCTTGTATGCTGTCTGTCTCTTTCAGTACATGGTAACTTTTGCGAGGGGAGAAGAAGGATAGTTCACTCATCTCGGAATCCTCTGCAGCATACCTGGCACATAATAGATGCTCAGTAGACATTTATTGAATTGGAATGGTCAAATTTTATTTCATTATTATTATTATTAATGCATTTGGTTGTTGCAGTGTCTCACTATGCAGTTCAGACTCCTGGTGATCCTCCTACTTTCAGCCTCCCCAGTTCTGGGATTACAGGCATGTGCCACAATGCCCAGACTCTGGTCAGCTCAACCTGCCCTGAGGGCAGGGCTGGTGCAGCATGTAGAGCCGGGGATCGAACCACAGTCCCTGTACATTTGCTTCAGCTTGCCTAAGCAGGCACTTTAGTTTGCTGAACTATCTCTCTGGCCCCCAGGATGATCAAATTTTAAAAAGATTGCCTTATACTCATTCACCTTCCCATCCATCCCCCATCTTTCCAACTTGGAAGAAAAATTTTGGAGATGCTATGGAGTGAGCCCAACTTTATGAACCAAAGGTAAAGTAATTATGTTTCTTAGACCTTTGCTATTATTCCTTACAGATACAGAGATAAAATACACAATAATAAAGTACTGGAAAAATAATTGTTTTCTGAAATTGTAGGCCTCAATCCTATTACTGTACCACTTGAGTAAACTTATCCTGTTACTATAAGCTTGAGTAAGATGAGTCCTTCTGCACTTCAGTTTCTGTATCCATAAAATGAAGGTGAAGATTTCTTGCAAATCTTCTTGATTTTTGACTGTTATTTTGATATGAAGAGGAGTGTTACCACTGTTTTTACATCCCCTCTCTTCTCTTCCCCCACCCACCAAAAAAAACCCCTGAAAACACAAACAATAAAAAAAAAACCCCTAAACCCAGTAAGGTGAATAGGTTACTCCCTTATTCCTAGGAAATGAGATTGTTTCTGGCTCATAGTGGCTGTCCAATAAATATTTGTCCATTTATAGTCCTGATCTTCCAAAATTCCCCATTCTTGGGAGACATACTAAGAAGTATGCAAAGGAAGCAAATATGGACAGTAAGATCTAGCCTCTGGTCAGCCTTTCTGTATAAGGTGTTACGAGTTGCTTACAAGAGTTAAGTCCAGGCTTGGGGAGATAGCTCAACAGTCTAATCAGCTTCCTCTCAAGCACAAAGACTAGGGTTCGATTCCCAGTCCCTCATGCCGTGCTAGCCCTGGAACCCTGGGTACATTGTGTTGGCTTTGAAACCAGATGTGGTGGCCCTTGCCTGTAGCCCCATCATTGGGGAGGCTGAGACAGGAGGATCGCTATGAGTCCAAGCTGCATAACGAATAAATGTACCAAATAAATAAATGAAAAAAAAAAAAAACTTAAAAAGAATTAAGTCCAGACTGAGGAAGCCAAGCTGTGCTAAGGAGCTGAGTCAGAGTGGCACATGTGTATTTGTTAAGGCCCATGACACACTGAGAGGTGAATACTTAAAAGATGGTCACACCAAACAAAACACTTCCTGATGCTGACCCTAACCAGTTGAAAAGACCTGGAACAGTAAGGGCAATTAGGTCACAAGCTGTCTGGTCACTTTCATCTTGCACCCCAGGATTTGGATTGGATCAATTAAAAAATGACTATCTAGAAATTTCTTGGCAATCAAATGGCTCCCAGCTTCATTTATTGAATATTCAGTTCAGAAGAAAAACAACAGTGAGTACATTATGTGTTTATGTAGACCACAAGTCTGATGAAAGCTATGCACCAAGCAAGATCTCAGTTAGAATAGAAAATAATTTTCATAATCTCCAAGAATTTGGGCAACTTGAATTGGTGGAACCCAGTGGCTGGATTCACATTCCATTAACTGATAGTCATAAGGAGCCAATTTGCACATTTAAGATACAGACTGCTATTCTAGCCAATTTTAGTGAAAATGGAAGAGACACCCACATGAGACAGATTAAAATATACATAACAGTAGAAGAGAACTCTACTGGCAGATTTTCTAGGTGTACAACTATTGATTTTATGATATATTGTTCAATAAGGTGATTTTAACATGGAATAAAAATGATTAAACATGTTTGGACATGTCATTACATATTGATATAATCCCATGTAGATATCTTTATTGAAAAAATCAGTTATTTTTCAATTTTATATGCATTTAAAAGTATTTTTACTTTGATAAATATATCAATTTTGGGTCATATGTCACTGCTTTTTTAAACAGCTGATAAAGCTCACATATTTTGTATTACTAAGTAAAATTTGAAGCCAATCGTATTTTCTTATATTAAAAGAAAACTAGCAGAAAAAAAAGGGAGAGTTAATTCTGTGTAATAGTACAACTAGTATTTTGGGTGAGGTAACTCTTAACTGTATGGAAGGATCCATGTGATGTAAGGCATTTACCACCTCTGCTCAGTAAGTGCCAGTGCAACCCGTATTCATTTGTGCCAACCCAAAATTCCTCTCTAAAGGCAAGTATTTCTGAAAGTCCGTGGAACTGGACATACCTCTGGCCTGCTATAACTGCCTTAGTGCATGTGTGGAGGTCACTGCCTGTCCCTGCCTGTGTACCGCATGAATTCATAAGCTAGATATACAATAGCCCGGTGTCAACTCTAGTCCCGCCTTGCAGAACAGCAAGCCGCCTGAGAACTGGGCTCACACAAAGGACTGCTTTTTCTTTGAATATCTCTCAGAACTTGTTTTGTCCCTTCACTTCCAATTTCCAGAAATGATTACTAAATCCAAGTGGGGAGTTCATGGACAAATCTCAAGGCAGTTGATGGACAATTACCATGAAGATGGGTCTGATAGTTGCTTTGAAATCTGAACAACCTGCATCTCAAAGACCCTGCTTGGTGCAGTGCTATGGGCCAATATTAAGCCCATGGTTTCCTGATGTTAAAGATTCTTTTTTTCATCTTATTTTGGGTTTCAGTTCCAAACTAAACAGACTTCAGTTACTTCCTTCATCATCTCAGAAAGGCTGGACATGTTAGGGTTAAAAATCCTTCCCCAGTCCCAAAATTTTATACATGTGAAGATAGTTTACTGGTGGAACATTCTTGGTCAGCTACACTGGGACAGATGACCCTGTGAATGAAGGGAAATTAGATTTAATTCTGGTAGCTGTGTTTAACTTGAGGTTAAAAAGCTCACTGCTCAAAGACATAGAAGATATATTTTCTAATATCTACTTTACCACTTTTTTTTGTCTCTTTAGAACAGGGTCTACAGGGTCTTACTGCAATCACTGTAGATTGGACTACAGTGATACACCTGTTTACAGCCTCCCACGTGCTGGGATTACAGGTGCAAACCACCATGCCCGGTCTCAATCACCATCTCAGTGCCAGCATGGCAGGCCTAGGGATTGAACTCCTGGCCTCTGCATCTGCCTATGCAGGCGCTTTAATCCTCTGAACTATTTGGCTGGCCCTACTTTATCTTTTTTATATGTGTTTTTTAAAAAAATGATTTATTGAGGAACAAATAGCCATGAGACAGTTTCAAAACCAATGTGTAGGACAGTTTCAATAATTAATACATTGCATATTGTTGTCTTCTTCATGGTTATTCATAGCACAAAATGCAGACATGATATCCTTTCCATAAATACTGTTAATACAAGTCTTTCTATTCATTGAATTAAGAGAAAGTAGTTATATGTCTATCCTATTTTGAATATACAGATACAAAATGGTCCTCCATTTGTATCTCCTTGTTTTGTTTAGTTTTGTCAGAGATGGGTATTCCATTGTCATTTAAATATTGTAGGTAAGTGAATTCAGCAAAAATATTCAAATGTAACCCAGTAGTCCATAATAGTACTAAGTTATCTGTAAGACTGGGAATGTCAGAAATTGTTGACTTGAGCATTAATTGTAGTAATAGTTTGTTCTCTTGGTGGTTTGCCTTTTCTTCTTATTTGTATTTTACTTAGAATTGGTAAGCATAGCAGGGTTTCCTCAAAACTCACCAGTATATATAAAGTTCAGTTTTTTTTTTTTTCTATTTTATTTTTATTTTTTATTTTTTATTTTTTATTTTTTTTTTTTTTTTTTTT
>PVKA01010234.1:0-65173 GCA_004027165.1 Ctenomys sociabilis
GGAGCCCAGAGAGGCCCAAGCAGAACGTGCAGAGCCACTAGCATGCCTAGACCGGAGCAGCAGGCAGTTACCAGCAGTACGGAGGGGGACAGAAGCCACAGCTGAGGCCCAGGCAGGCGTCCAGCCAGGGGAAGGGCATGAGGATAACAGGTGCCTGGCAGGGAAATGATGCAGCGAGCGCTGCCTACACAGTGCCGTGGGCACATGCGGAAGGGCAGTGTGTCCGTGTAATTGGGCAAGCTGGGCATATGTACACACCCGTCACCCCAACACTCTGGGAGCTGAACTAGGCAGGATGCAAGCTGGAGAAGAGATGGAAAAAGGCTGACTTGGTGTAGCCCTGTCTCAGCACAGAGAAGGGGCAGGGGCGGGGCTCAGCACTAAGTCCCTGCATCCAAGTTGCTTCTGTGGGAAAGCGAGGCAACCTTCAGGTAGGCATAGGAGGTGTATCAGTAAAGCTCCTGTGGGCCCAGTGACAATGCTGAGACAGCTTTGTGAAAAGGATGCTCTCTGGGACTGCCCTGTGTGCATACACCACACATGACCAGCAATGTCAGCCTTGGCAAAGTGGGGACAGCCCTGGAGTCTAGCTTTTGTCTGCAGCCAGTCTGCCAGTACCAAAGCAGCCCTGCCTGCTCCCCAGAGTGACGAATACTTACAAGTGGAGATATCCCCGTGGCCTCCTCACTGCTGCAGCTTGAGGACCCCTCAGGTCCACCCTCATTGCCCTGGGCAGCACCAGACGTCTGATAGCCCGTCACTCTGCTCTCACGCTCTGTGTCATGGGCTCCTCTGTGTCTGTGTCCAGGCACCTGTTCCCCGGTGGGGCCTGAAGTCCTCTTGCTCTGCACCTGTGGGGCGGTGCAGTCCAGGCAGAGGTAATTGCCCCTGCTCCTCTGCCAGAGCTGTCCTCATGCCTCAGCAGTGCCCATGTAGTCACCGCCACAGTGGGTCATCAGCCTGAGAGGACAAAGTGAGCACTCAGGGGTGGGGAGCTGTGGTGGTCACTGCCCGCATGCCACAAGGCTTTTAGAGGTGTGTCACACATGATGGGGAAATGGGACGAGCGCAGGTGGGACTAATCACGCCCACACGTGCCTCCCTCCACTTTAGCATTCAGCCACATTTGCTCCATTGTTTTTTCCATCAGCTATACGGCGTCATCCCCAACTGGCCCCAGGGTGCCTGAGCCCCAGCACCCAGCATGGGCCACACAGGTACCAGTGGGGTCTGCACATGAAGGGGTTACCCCCCACTTCCCTAAAGGCCCCCCACAGCAGCCATAGTCCCCACCTACACCACAGCCCTGGTGCTGCGGTTCTGGGGTGGGCAATGAGCTCTCCTCAGCTCCACTGCATGAAACATGGCTGGCAGGCAGCAGCAGCAGCAGTGTGGAAGTGGCAGGCAGCCCTCTGCACTCCAGCTGCCTTCTCCCCCAGGGACCACACAGCTTCTGCCAGTCAAACCGCTTGCACCAAGTGCCCGAGTGCATGGGGAATGTGTTCTGCCCATCTATCCCTGGGCTTCTGAACACCCCCAGGGACCTCCCTGCCTGAGACCCCAACCCACCTGTTGCTGGGAGGCGCTCGCAGCAGACACAGTGCAGGGTGCTAGGGGAGTAGCCCAGGCGCCCAGGCTGAGGTCTGCCCAGGTCTCCGGGCTCCTTGTCTTTAGGTCCCTAACCATGGCTGCCTCCTACTCACACTCTCTACCATCTTTGGCTGCCTGGGCCACAGCCCTCCAGACAGCCCTGGTGTTGGTGTCCTGCTTGCAGGTGGAATGCTGTGGCTGGCACTGTGAGCCTGGACTTCCACAGTGCCACTAGGGTCCTTCTCCTAGCTTTGCAAGCCTCACTCAGGGCCCTGCACCCCAGAGAGTTGGTGGCAGTTGTGGAAACACCTCATGCCGTCAGGGGCTGGACAGCCCACCACTGACCGTGGCCATGAGACCAGAAATTATTGTTCCAGGCCACTGTGCTCAGCCATGGCCACAGTGTCAGCCTCTATTTCTGGCCTCTGTTTCCCTTTCTGTCTATTGCATTAAAGGATATGAGCTCAACTTCTGTTCTTGCTTAAATGACAAAAATGGAAGAAAATGGTACCCACCTGGGCAATTCCTTTTCACCCAGTGAAGGGATCCATCACACCTTGTTGCTAATTATGTTTCTGATTTTATTCCATGTCCCATCTCAGGGGAAGGCTGGTACAAAATGAAACTCTGCAAATCTAAAATATGTAAAACTAGAAATTAAGAGTATTCATTTATTTTTCCCTTCTACACTCTGTCCTTCAGTAATAGATGGTGCATGAGTGATATCGTTGTCATGTAACCTTGAACCACTCTCAAGGTCAACCAGAAGCTGCATAAGCCAGGAATACACCATAGGCTCACTTAAGCAGACCCCTACCTTGAAGGACACACTCCAGCTAAGCCAGGGAGCATGCCAGCTTGTGGGCCCAGGACCTGCCAGGGGGCTCTCAGCAGTGGGCACACAGGGCTGTCAGGGGCACTGAGCTGTTCTCACCCAGGAGGGCTTGTTCACTTTTACTGCTGTGAAAAGCTGAGATAGAGCACAGAGTACAGAGAAGCACAGCAGCCTTACTTACTAGCTCACAGCCACTAGAGAGTCTTTTGAGAAACAGTTCTGCTGTGGAAACCAAGTTTGTACCAAATTTTTACTTTCTTACTGGTGCTGGGAAACACACCCAGGACATGGAGCTCACTAGCCATGTGATCTGCCCACCCAGGGCATGGAGCTCACTGACCATGCTACCTTCCCCTAATCACACCCAGGCCTTAGCTGGGCAGATCTGGTAGCAGCCAGAAGAGGGTCGAGTCCTGTTCTGCACAGAGCACTGAGTATCTCCTGGAGATGCACTTAAGAGGGCAGCATTGGACCTCTCTATTACCGACACTGCTGTTGGGGTCTGGCTGCCTCCCAGGAGCAGGGCGAAACTGACTCCACCGCTCTAGAAAGCCAAGCACAGTGAGGCACGCAGGGCCGCGCGGGCACGCACACACAAGCCCTGTGCTGCATGACATGCTGCAGAAACTGGGAGCTGGAGCAAGGACAACTGGTCTGGGAGGGAGCTTGGCGTTGGCTTGGGTATTGGAAGAGGGCGATGGAGAGGGCTTCTATAGGGCTTTAGGGATAGACAGAGACCAGGCAACGGAGGTATGCATGAAGGGCTGAGTTAAATGAGCATACAGCATCTCTCCAGAGATTTGGGGAAAGCAGGCAATCTGTAGACCAAACGCGGTTTCCATGATTTGTAGTGGGGTATTGTGCAGGGGACACCTTGGCAGAACTGTATGACAGCAGCTAGGAGGCCCTCTGTGGGGGAGCGGTCCACAGAGCAGCCTTCCCTGGGAAGGTGGCAGGGGAGTCCTCCCATCATCTGCCACACGGCCTGAGGTGATGGGACGTTACCGAGGTGGTGTCAGTGTCTGCAACAGTGGTCTGTAAGTGGCTGGCACCTATACCCCAGGACCCCTTCATGTTGTCCTTGCTTCGAGGGCCGATCTGCTGTAAGCTCAGTTGGGAAGGAGGCAGCCAGAGCCTGCCCGAGCCAGGGGTGGAAACAACCTAGCCCAGCAGCGTTCCTGCGCGCAGCATGACCCAAGGGCGTGTTGAGCCACGGAAGGCCGGCCTGTGCTACCAGCAGATGGCGCTCCAGCGCAGGCCTGTGTGCAGGCACCGGTCTGCCAACTCCTGACCAGCGGCTTCATGGATGGATTGCTCCTTTTAAGGCAGAACAGGGGCCAAGGCTTCGCGTTGGATGAGACTAATGATAAAACTGACACCTGTTCAGTCCCTCCATGGCTCATCACCTCTTGCTCTAACCACGTGTCACCATTAGGGACTTGGGCTCTGTGGCTGCCTCGGACTGAGGCAGTTCACGGGTTTTGCAGACAGCCCACATGGGTACCCAGCTAACTTCAGGTCCCATGCGTCACTGCCCCATCCCTACAGCACTGGGTCCTGGCCCAGAGGGGGAGTTAAGGCCTAGACCTTCCGAGGGGACCCAACGGCCAGCACTGGTGATCCATAGGCCCCAACCAACTCAGGTTTGAGGTTCAAGTGAAGACCTGAGACAAGAACTCTCTGTAGATATTTATTCTGCTTCAAGTAACAAAATTTATGAAGCCCTGTCTTAATGTACAGTGATATAACACTCTGCAATACAAAATAACAATTTACAGAAATTCCTATCAAGTAACCTAAAGAAACACACTTGATTTTTACATTTGTGTATTTAAATTAGAAAAGTTTGCATTTTAACTTTAAAAAAACCCTTTTCATCACGCTAGATGCTGGACCTTGACCCCACTTTAATGTAACTTTAACCTACCAATGCTTGGTTTCTAACACCAAACACCCCAACTTTCTAAATTTTCAAGGCTTTTTCAACTCAAAAATCTGTGCTATAGTGAAAAATCTGTAGTGATGTACAATATAATGGAATAAGACTCCAAGAACAAATGAACCTCTATAATTTTATATCTGCAAAATTAAGTTTATGAAAATATAAAAAGAATTATCAAAGTGTATTTGTAGTCAAATAAGTTAACCAGGCTTTCTCTATTCAACGCCATAAGTACCCGAAAACACCAGACGAGCGGCACAGCACCGCATTTAAGTGAAAACCTACTTTTGTCATTTCTGAATAATAAATCACTCTTGTCCGGCTCAAACTTTGTACAAGTGTGACTCCATTCCAGTGGCAAACTCGAACCGACGACTGAGCAGGGCCACCGCCGCGCAAGGCAAGCGCGCTCGCTCCGGGGACCTTGGGAGTGGGAGGACTGATCACGGCAGAGTCAACCTCGCGCTCCTGATCATGCGCACTGGAGATCTCTCCCTGCCCTCCTAAAGTACACAAGCTTTCTCTTTAAGCTGGTAAAATTGAAACATGTCGCAATAAATTATTTCAAATGCAACAATGCTTTGAATTGTTTTTGAAAAATTCAAAACTAAGAAAAGTACTTTTGTCTCTGGATTGGAATTCACAACTACATTTCTTCATGACGAACCAAAGGTGACGAAGCTTTCGGGTTTCCTGACACTGCGGGAGAACTACTCAGCTGTCCTCCGCAGCTACAGCACGCACCCCGAGCTTGCCCACTGCTGGCTCGGGCTGGGCCAGCCCTGCGGACAGCTCCAGAAACGGGGACAAATGAGGTGCTAACAAAGGTACGGCTCGGAGTCCACCGACATGCGCTTAAAACTTACGACAGTCAGATTATTGGAAAAGATAGCTATAATCTGAAAAAGCAATATGCTTTTGTAGATATTTTCCCATTTCTGTAATTTTAAATGGAAATACTGAGTTCTGAAGTTTTTTTTTTAAAAAAGCATCAGATAAAGATGTGAAATTTTGTAAGAAATCAGTATATACAAAATTACATTAACTTTTGAAGTCTAGAATATGCTTTCCAGCATCTAAATTCATCAGAGCTATTTCAAAAGCTCTTTGCGCAATATTTTACAAAGTTGGCTATTTAAAAGGATCCCTGCCAGGCTGAGCGTATCAATGAGACCGGCCACCACGACGGTTTCTAGGCCTGAGCAGAGGTGCTGCCTGAATCAGAGGCCCTTGTGGTCTCTGGCTTCAGGTCCCGGGTACTCTCTTTGCTCTTGCTTCGGTCCTTGCGTTCACGGTCTCGCTCTCTGTCCCGGGCCCTTTCTCGGTCTCTGTCTCGGTCCCGACTCCTGGACCTCTCCCGGTCCCGCCTTCTGTCCCGGTCCCGGTTTCTGCTTCTCTCCCGGCTTCGGTCCCACTCCTTGGTCCGATCTACCTGTCGCTCTTTGTCCCTGCTCGTGTTCCTCTCGCTGCTTTTGTCCCACTCCCGGCTGCAGTCTTTCTCTCTGTGTCTTTCCCACTCTCTGCTCCTCTCCCAGTCTCTCTCTCGACTCCAGTTCCTGCCTCGGTCTCTTTCTCGTCTCCTATCCTCAAATGCCCGGCCCTGCCGACTCTCGGGCCCTTGGGCTTCTGGCTCCTCCAGCGTCTTCTCTTTGGGCCCAGCTTCAAACCGTTCTCTCTGCCTCCCTTCAAAAGACTGATTCCTGTACTCATGGCCTTTGCCCTCTCGGAAGTCAGCCGCCATGGCCCACTGCCCATCAGTGTCAGGGCCCTGTCCAGACGAAGCGCTAGAAGGCAGGGCTGTGGCCGGACCAGGCTCATCCCATCGGTCCTTTCGGTGCTGTGGGGGGTGGCTGGGGAGCTCCAGAAGGGGCCTGGGGGATGGCTTCATTGCCTGTGGGGATGGGCCTGGAAAGTGAAATCGGGAAGGTGTCTGCTCATTTTTCTCAGAAAAGGGTGCAGAGACCCTTGGTCCCCCATATGGCATGGGTGCAGGTGTCCTCGGACCTGCAAACCTAGGTGGAGAGTTTACCCTCTGCTCTTCAAACTGCTGAGGCTGAAGGCCCCGGGGACCTGGTATGAAACCTGGGGCCTGGCCTCTGGGTCCATCAAATTGACTGGGGTGGGGCCCTCGAGGGCCCACAAAATGGCCTGGGGGCGCCCCCCTCTGGCCGCCAAACTGAGCAGATGCGGGTCCTCCTCGGACACCTTTCAGCTGAGTCAGGAGAGGCCGCCTTTGGCCTCCAAACTGGAAAGGTGCAGCACCCCTGTTACCCATAAACTGAGCCTGCTCAGGCCCTTCACACTGGGCAGGGGCACCTGTCATATCACTGTACAGGTTTTCCTGGAATTCCCTTTTCTCCCCATGTGGATCTTTGTGTTCTTCAAATTGGGCTGGTGCTCCTCCTCTGGGCCCAAGGTAAGAGGGTGAGGGCCCCCTATTGTCCCCATAAGGCAGTCCATGTTGTCCCAGGAATAAGGAAGGGATGGGTGCCTTGGGGGCCCCAAATCTGGCGGGTGGAGGTGCTCTTGGCCCGTCGTTGTTAGGAACCCCATTATCTTCTGGAAATGGTGGGACTGGTCCCCTAGGTCCTGGAAAATTGGGGCCATGAAGTCCAGACACGCCAAAGGAGCGAGGAGCTGGTTCACGCTGGCCTGGAAACTGGGGCTGAGGGGCTCCCCCTTTTTGTCCAGCCTGTGGATACAGGGCAGTGCCTTCAGGCCTGGACAGTGGCTCTCTGTCACCCTCTGCATCAGTGACTGGGCTATCATTCTTTCCAGCACACTGGGTGTTTCTCGGGTCCTCATACAGAGATGGGCAAAGAGATTTTTCCTGAGAAGTAAATACCAGACCTGAGAAAGGCTCTCTTCCTCCAGTAGAATTAAAATTCTGCACATCATTCTGCAGAGTGAAGCCAGGCTGAAAGGCAGTGCTTGGGGGTGTGGGCAGCAGCACCCTCCGGGGTGGTCTGGCCGTGCTATCTCCAGCCATAGGGGGATGCACGTTCTCTAGGGGCTGCGGGGCAGAGGCTGCAGGTTGTTCACATACCTGGCCATCCTGTTTAGGTGCCAGTGTAGGCTTTTCACCTGAACCCCAAGGAGCTGTCATTAACTGCTTTGATTCCTGGGCTGCCACAGGAACCTGTACTGCTGGGGCCCCACTGGGTGCCTCCCTGGTAGGTAGAGCACCCTGTACTCCTGAAACACTGCCTGCCGGAGGCCTAGAAAGGGGCTCATTCTCACTGCTCTCTGCTAGGCGTCTGGCCTGCCTAGGGTCTCTACTCTGTCTCGAGTCTGAGGTTTGGTTTGTCCCTGGAGCTCCCTGATTCTGGTCTGGTGCTTGCTGCTCCTGCGGGAACAGCTCTGCCTTGGCCAGCGATGACTTTGGAGGTGGTGACATCAATGCATCTGACACAGAGAAGTGAGCCATGGAGACCCCCACGGCAGCTCTCTGCTGCCTAAGAGCTTCTTCTTGTTCCTCTAGCTGTCTCTTCTGCTCCTCAATTTGTTTGTTGAGTTCCTCCAGCATTTTCTGCTGTTCCACCAAAGAGGGGGTTGGGACATCTGTGGCATACTCTGGAGGCCGCTCAGTGGAGCTGCTCCTCAAGTCTGCACACATCCTGTTGGGCAGGTCATCGATGGTCACTTTGGCTTCCTCTAAAATGGTCTCATCCTCGGGGTCATAGGCCACCTCCTCCCTCTCAGCCATGTCCGGAGCCTTGTCCATGTCTTGACATAGCCTTGTCTCTGGCAGGGGAGGGCCAAAGGCCCGCTCAGGGTCATACTCCTCCTCAGGGTCATAGGGCCTGTCATCTTCCTCCTCCTCCACAGCCTTATCCTTTGAAAACTGACCGAACTGTTGAACGATGGGATCCAACAAAGGGACGGCTGACACACCCTCCTCACCCTTGTTCTTGGGGTCCTGCTGTGAGGCTACAGTGGGTCCAGCAGGGTCTTTGGCACGTGGGTCAAATGCTTTCTTCTTTCCAAAGAGAGTCTGCAGAATGTGTTCCAGGGGGGTGGCCGTTTTTGAAGCCGATGAAGTGACAGGTGAAGCCGAGGCTGCCATGGTAACTGCTGCTGTGGAGGCAGGAGCAGCAACCCCGCTGGTGGCCACTGGCGTGAGTGAGGGCAGGGTCTTCAACACTGGCGGCTCGGGCAGGGGAGGTGGGGGAGGAGGAGAACCAGGGGGGGTGGTGCCTACAGCCGTGTCTGCAGAGTACACCTGGTACTTGGGGGGCTTCCTCTCAGCCTGTGAGGCTGCCATGACCTTGGGACAGACCGCAGTCTCCATTTCTTCTTGCTGAAGGCGGACCCGCTTCTCCTCTATCTTGTCCAACTCTCCAGCATTTGAAGGACGCTTTATTTTCTGACAGATGACTAACCCAAGGATTATATTTGGTCGCGGTGACTCAAGACCTAAAAACAAAAAAACAAAATATCTGTCATGTTTTAGAATCTAAATTCAATTTTTATCTTCCACATATAAATTTTATTCAGGACTCTCATGGGGAATATTTAACAGATGGATGAAGAGATTCTGGGTCAGAATAAAATGGTACTTGAGAACCAGACGATTTTCGCCCCAGACTACCAGCACACCTGTCTGGTCCTGACAGTGACCAGATGCACCCCTAACCACAAACTACAAAGGACTGAACACATGAGTAAGTTCATCCCATCACCAGGATTATGTTCCATGTTTGTTTGTATTTATTTATTTATTTATTTATCTTTTTGAGACAGGGTCTCACTATGCAACTCAAGCTGGCCTTAAGCTCACTTTGTAGCTCAGGCTGGTCTCGAACTCATAACAATCCTCCTGCCTCAGCCTCCCCAGTGCTGGGATTACAGGCATGCGCCACCACGCCTGGCTACTGTTCCATGTTTTTAAATGTATAACACTAATGCGGTAGTTCAGAGGACAGGGAAGCTCATGGGAAACATGTCATTGTTTATAGAGGTCACAAGCCTACATGCACTACAGTTTTAATTTTTTTATGTATGTGGTACAGTAGGGTCTCACTCTGCAGCTTGGACTCGTAGAGATCCTCCTGTTTTCAGCCTCCCCAGTGTTGGGATTATAGGTGTTCGCCACCATGCCCGTTCTCAGTGGCTGGCTCAGTGCACAGCAGTGAGGCACAGTATGTGGTTTGGGGGATCCAACCCATGTCCCTGTGCTTGCCTAAGCAGGCACTTAGTCTACCAAGCTATCTCGCCTGTCCTTGAGTTCTAATTTTAAGTTTTTGCAGTACTGAGAATTGAACCGAGGAACCCTCACGTACAAGGCAAGTGCTCTACTACCAAGCTACATCCATCCCTAGCCCTGTACTGGGACATTTTAAACAAAATCTGACCTGGCCTTATTTGTCCCTTGGTAAATATCAGGAGGTGAACAATCATTTTTGCTTTATGTCAAGGCTTGCAACACACAAGCAAAGCTAAACATACTAAGTAAAAGCTGTAAAAAAAAAAATATATATATGTCAGAATTAGAATGCGATAGGTTAAGAAGAAAATTCAGTGAACATTAACTTATGAAGAACTACCAAATGCTCAAGTCTACTTCAGTATAGAGAACTGTGCTTACTTGAAACTCTAGAACATCAGAATCAGGCAGCAAAGAGCACATCACAGGGAAGAGTGGGAGGTCTGGAGCAGAGTTTATTACAGGTAATTGGGACTATTCTAAACATTCTAGGCTGTGGTTACTTAGACCATGAATACTATTACAAAAATGATCCCCCCCATACTGATAAATAAACCAATACTAAAAGAGGAACAAAATATCTATATCACAAAATAGTTGACAAACAGGACACAATGATACAGAAGGAACAGAATGTGGCTTTCAACAGCATGGATACCTCTAAAATTAAACTGTATACTCAACGTTCAGGTATTTAATATTACCATGGTAGACAAAGGTATTCATAGTATATTTTGCAATTAAACCAATGCTAAATGTGGAGCATAGCTGCTCATGCCCATAAACCAGCACTTGGGAGGCTGAGGCAGGAGGTCAGCCTGGACTCCATAGCAAGACTCTGTCTTACAGAAAACCAGTACTATGGATTTTCTTCCTGTTGTGACTTTAGAGATGGACATTAATCATTTCAAACAGCTATCTTTGGATGGTATTATGTAGTTGTAACTGTTTAATCTTCTTAATCCTGAGACTTAGCCAGTCTGAGCACACAATGGGGTCCGGCCTCTCCCACCTGCCCAAGCACAAGTGCATGCTCTTTGTGAGGGGCTCCTAAGAGCCTGCTCCTTCCCAGGCTGGAATGCAGAAGCCAGCTGAGGCCCCCATTGTCATATAAGGAGGACCTTCCCGAGGTCTTTCTACTAGGGAAAGGGGATGGGCTTCAGAAGAAAAGCCGAGTGAAGGAGTCACAAAAACTCAAAAGGCTGGCATACACTAAACACCACGTGCATTTTTTCACAGATGATGTGCAATGCAATCTACAAAGCTTATTTTCCAGCAACCACAAAAGAAAGGTAATTTAAAATACTGCTTCCATTAATAGGTATTTACTACTACAACCATACAGTTTGGGGGTATGTTTAGTTGTTAAACTGGCTATTATGCTCCTCCTGGAACAAAAGCGTCTAAAATGACCAGAAGATTTGCAGAGGTTGGAGTCCCAAGCAAACAAAATTTAGGGCCTCAAGATGAGATGCTAATGGAGGCCAGACTCTAAAACCTGACACCACCAGTGAAGGACAGGCACTGCTGGCTGAGGTGGGAGGAGGAGCACTGGACAGCAAGATGGGGCCTGGCGTGGGAAAACCCAGGGCAGAGCAGTGCCAGGTGTTTGCCCTCAGCTCTGATCCAGTGTGCTGCCTTGCTCCTTGAAAGCTTCACAGCAGGCTTCTTTTAGGGTTCCTGGTGCAAACCAAGTCTTAGGGCATTAATTGAGCACGTGTAACAGCTCACTCTGAAGCCCAGAGGACAAGCTGTGCCCAGAGGAGCACTCCTCTGTAACTGAGGTTTGGAGTGACCCAGTGGTTTCCTGGGTGAAATACTGAGTTCTAGCCCAGAAAAAACTCTCTAGACTATATGACCTCTGCAGTTTTGGTCCTCACAGTAAGGCAAATGTTCCATTACTTCATATTTACACTGGCACTGAGCAATGCAGGTATTTATAGTCTGGTGCTGACCAGCTGCTGGTCTTCTGCTACACTGCTGCCTCCTGACCATCCCACCCACAGTGCATGGCTGATCAAGCTCCACAAAGGCCAGTGCACCCTGATTTCCCTCTAAGCTTCCTAGAGATTCTGAATTCAACCTGGGCTGTCCCATAACAGCCCAATTCTGAAGGACATCCTCAATACCTGACTTGGGGACTGATGTCACTGTGGACTGCAGGAGTACCTGAAATGGAACAAGCACTGTAGGAGCAGCTTCTATTTAAGAAATAATACAACTTACTTATCAATGATCCTGGAAGCATCTTCAATGAAAAAAGGAAATTTGCAGATGCTCCACAATGCCCCAAGAAAGGTGTCAGCCAACAAAATGCCAAACCTGGTCAGAGGGCACCCTACCCCTGGGGGAGGGGCAGTAGAGGCCCATGTTTCTCAAGGCTCACTTTATAGGCTTGTCCCACTTGGACAGCTGCCAAAGAAGAGTGCTAACCCTTGGAGCATGTGATGCATCTCACAGGCTGCAGCAGACTCAGTGAGTGTGGATACTGGCATCAAAGGCCAGACCAGCCTGGCTACTACTGCATGTTATCAACTCATCTTTAAAGGCTATTGTGAGGTCTGCAACAGAGCAGGTAAAAAGCAGCAACGAGGTGTGGGGACACTGAAGCAGCAGCTGCAGTTAGCATGTGCACCCCTCCATCTCCTGAGGGATGCGATGTGGTGGGACTGCTCCTTCAAAATGTAGCATGTGTAGAATATAGCACATTATGCAAATAAGCTCATTAAATGCCACATCTGTCACCCATGAGCTTGCAGGGTATAAGGGTCTAGTCCTAGACACAATGGCCTTAGACCTGATATACAGCAAATAGAAACCAAAGAACAAAGGGTGTGGCTGGAAAGGTGTCTGCCAATTCATCTCTTGGGACAGGACCAAAAACTAAGACCTATTTTCAGATGAGTCAGCAATGAATTGTGAGAGAATGATGTGGCCAGGAAAAAAGGTCCTGTTCCTGTGGATGCTGAGCAGTGGGTATCCTGTGAGCCCCCAAGTATCACATATGAGCTAGTCATTAAGATGACAGCCCTTAGATCTAGATCTGCCAAAAGAAAACATTCATACTCGCTGGAACACAAGTTCTGTGGAGGTTAATAAACAACAGTTCTTAAGTATGAGGGACTCTGCAAGTATGGGGAGGGCTCTATACTTCTCCCAGTGTACCAGGTACACACATGCACTCCCAGAACCCTCCTCCCTTTTCCATTCTGCATTCCTAAGGCCTGTAAAAAGCCCTGGACCAGTGCATGTCGCAGGCAGCAGGCACTGTCCTTCCAGGTACCAGTGCAGGAGCCTCCTGCAGGAGGTCAGCCCACAGTGCTCTGTACTGCCAGAAGCAGGTTATCCCAGCTTGGAAGCAGCAAAGGTGGCCAGGAGCTACCAAAGGGTGCAAGTCAAACAAACAGTGACCAGTTTCCATGTAACATTTTTATTGATTTAGAGCAAGAAATTAGTACATTTCATTCAACACTATATTCTGACTTTGATTACAATTTCTGGGTAAAACTGCTGATACAAACACATGAAAAATGAAGATGTGCTTACCTGTCAATAGGTGAAGGCACAGTACTTTCCAGCTAATTAAGAAGCAGTTAAAAGCAAACACAAGAAGACACTGTGCACTCTCACACTTCCCAGGCTAGTTTCTCACAGGAAGCCAGTGATCAGCCCTTTCCCTTAGGAGTGCTCAGGAAGTGATGCACAGAGGAGACTACATGCCTGCCTGTAGTGTGGGCTGCTCAGCCAGATGTGCAAATCAAGACCAAGTCCCACTGGTTCTCAGGTGAGATACAGGCGCCTGCTGAATGCCAGGTGGGAATCTTGGCTTCAGGCCCAGCACTGAGGGCCACAGAGAATTGATGAGATCACTGTTGCCCTGACTCTTTTTGCTCCTGTGATTGAGGCCCTAGATCTGCAGACTCTGAGATATCAAGTCCCTTCAATGATAACCCATCCATGGCCCTGAGGGCTAAGTGGAGGATTCACAGCTGAATTAGAGGAACCCAAGTTCTTTTGAAATGGTGATGACATAACTAAAGTTGTCACTGACAGAAAGAGACTACCCCTTGTTTCTGTGAACATCACTGATATATGCAGAGACAATTTCTAGAGGTGCTTAGCAGGCTCTGGGTGTGCTCTGAGCCATGTGTGAACCACGTGTAGCAGGAGAGAAAGCCTATGTGGGCGCAGGTCTGCACGGTGTTTGCCAGAGCACAGACAATCAAGTGGGAGACAAAGGGCAGACTGCCTTAGGTATCCCATGAGGGCTCTGCCTGGGTACCTGCAGGGTCTCTGTGGGCTTCTCCAACAGGAACAGCCGAGGGAGGGTCCTGTGCTGCCAGAACCTATTTTGGCCTGAGGCACATGAATGAATGTGGTGACTGTTGTCCCTATCCTCACCCTCTTGTACATAGTCCACTGGACTTGACTCATGACAGTTCCTGGCACAGGCCACAGGCTCCAGTATGGCATCTCACATGGCCTGCAGACTTGTGCTGATTTCTGCACCCCACAGAACACAAGGGCAGCCTTAATGCTCAGGGAAAAGCTCTATGGTGGACGGGAACTGTGTAGAGCCCCATACTACTGCTTCTAGGCATATACTACAGGCAAGTTGACACCATGGGCAGCTCAAAGACCCTAGATTGCTGTGTGGCAGTTGCTTAGGATGAGGGTCAGCTGAGGGTTTGTGGGCACCCTTCTGACAGGGTCTGAGCCACCCAATATATTCTGATGAGACTTGGCTGTGAGGACAGAAACCCTGAACTGGAAGGCTAATTTCAGCTCAGACATGCATACACATAAACACACAGGCATGCAACACACACACACACACACACACCCCTACCTAGAAAATGCCAAGCTATCAGTGCATAAGGTATCCTAACGATGAGCTTACCTACTGCCAGTGTGAATAACACACATTTTGATGTCCACAGTAGTGTCAAAAGAATAAAATAAAAATCATATAGTAAGGTCCTCAAGTTGAAATTATTTTTTCAAAATTTGTGACAATATTTCATTACCTTTCTAAAAACCACACTTTTTAAAAAAATGAAAAGCAATTGTTATTTAAGGTAGATTGAAACCTGTCATTTTAGGGTCCCCTTTCAGGCAGGGTCATGGCTTCAGAACGTGTCACAAGTGGTGAGTGTGGCACCTACTTTGCCGTCACTAAGTGTGAATCTGGGTGATCAGTACCTATCACACACGGGATGAAATGAACTCTATCCCACCTAACCCAAACCTTCGACAGTTTCACAACAGAGGTGCTGCTCCTCAGAGGGCCCCCCCCTCTACCTTTTCACTGCCTTGGTTGACAGCCCCTTTCTCTGTGCTCCATAGGAACCAATGAGTGCCCCACAGCCACCCCACTTCAGGCACCCTCGATGCCCCTGTCAAGTTCACCTTCAGCATGGGCTAGTGGGTGAATGTGCCAAGAGGAGCCCGAGTAAGGATGCAATGCTGCCATAATCATCCTACACAGGGAGGCCCAGTGTAGAAAACTAACTTCTAGTTTTCTAAGAAGTGGTCTTTTCCACCCTAAAGAGAGGCGCTTACAGTAGCACAGCGCTCTGCCTAAACTCACTCACGACTGACTGGAAGCTCACTGCTCATGGGTCTGCGTGTTCATCTTCACCTTCAGGACAACTGGACTTCTCCAGTCCCTCAGTATGAAGACACTCTCTCCCGATACTACCACCTCACACTCCCAAGGCCCGCGAGGCAGGATACCTTTACTTCTACCTCCAGGTTAATTTGAAAGGCCATCCTGAAGCACTTGCAGAGTGTGCTTGCGCTAATATTAAAGTAACATAATTTGTCATGTCACTTACTATTTAACCTTAGCTATTAATACCAACCAACACCTTTGGGTGGCATAATTTCAAACAGGCTGAAGTGAGCCCAGGGTGGCAGTAATGACAGCTCCTCAGGACGAGGCCTGTGACTAGGGCGATGGGTTCTTATTCCTACAAGATGACTGCTTGCTTAGGGGCAGCATGGGTGGCACATGGGGTTCCAAGAGCTCTATGTGGCTTCAGTCAGAGCTTCTGCAGAGGCTCGGTGAGAAGAACCAACGTGCTGAGTCTAGGCTGCACCTGAATGCTCCCAGAGTTTAGCAGATGTTGCTATAGGAGAGCACTTGAAAGTGCACTCAGCATATGACAGACACATCAGCTTTGCAGTAAGACGGATCCTGAGGACGTCATGACCAGGGAGATACATCAGGCACCCAGCTTCAATTCCCTATGGGAGCCACATCAACCTTGTCCACAGGGCTATGCAGAGCTCCACGGCAGTGATGGACTAGAATTATCTTGGAATCACCTCAAATGAGGAAAATTCTGATTGTTTTTAAGGTTAATTCATAAATAATTCTTTAAATATGTTACTTTCTAAGGAAAAAGCAAACACAAAGTAGTTTGCCAAAGATGTAAGAATTTATGAAAACTTTAGCTGTGGTTCTAAAAGTAATTCTTTCACATAGTGCTTTTCCATTTCCTGTGCCCAGGAATCAGTTCCTAAGAGGATTGTAGCGGGAACACCACGCCCTGAGCCCCACTCACTCTCAGCTGGGCAAGAGACATGAGCCACCCACCTAGGCTACAGGGTGGGCAAGATGCCAAGTGAGCAGCATGCTTCCTCTCCCCCAGGCTGCTGGAGAAAGGACCATAGATCTGAGGCTGAATGGGAGTGGTCAGCTTTCCCCCTCTTCCTAAAACTTCTGAAACCAGTTCTGCCCTGACTGCTGCCCTTTTACAACTCTGTCTCCCCATCAGAGGACAGGATCCCGTTACATACTGTCTCTTGTTTACTAATTCTGCCCACTGGGATGTCTGGGTTTGGTGGAGGCAGGTCTGCCTTGTGACACCTCAGCAGGACTTTATGTCAGTGGGGAGGATATATAGGGACCAGATGTGCCTAACAACCTCCCACAAAGTGGGCACTTACCTGGTCCCTCAAAGGGCAAGAGTTTAGGTGGCACAGGGTCCTTAGCACTCAGTGGAATCAAGTAGAGGTCCTTGACATGCCTGTTGTTATTAGCTACAACCCCAAAGCGGCCTCGGCTGCTAAAATAGGAGTAGAGAGAAATGTAGGCAACCTCTTCCTCTTCCGTTGCTGGGTGAAAGCGAATCAGACAGAGCTCCTGCAAGACAGAGCACAGGGTAGTCTTCACCAGCTGCGCCAGTCCATGTACCCATTAAAGGCTATTCCTAAATTTCATACGCAGATCCCAAAATAGGAGGCTTTAGCAATGCTTACTGATTTTCTTAGTCCCCTGGTTCAGTATGGGAACACAAAGGCTCAAGCTTCAGACTACCAGAATGAACTTACTTGCAGCACAGGGAGCACTTCAAATTTCTTTCCCTCACCTCAATCTCACAGGGCCTGGAAGCAGTGAGGGGATCTCTGTGTGCAGCAGTTTGCTACCCAGAGCAAGCTTTACCTCCACACACAGAGATCAGAACAGATGAGCCTCCTGAATTGAGAAGGTGTCTGGGCATCTTCTCAGAGAATAGACCTAAACCAGATCAGTCCCTCCTGGAAACCTCCTGATGGAAAGGACAGATGTGCCCCCTGCCCCAGGGGAAGACCATACACTTGATACCCAGCCACGGCTCATTCTCAGGGTTCCAAGAAAACCAAAGCTGGCTTCAGAGGTTAGGGGAGCAGCTGAGCCAGATGACCTACACTCTCCTTCTCCTGCTGCCTTGAGACAGTGTGCACCTCTCTTACTGACCCTAACTGTATAATTATTACATGAAATGATAGCTCCTATCCCTATACAACATCACTCATCCTAAGATAAAATATCTATAAATAATCAAGTTATGTACCAAGTTTCAGGGTGATAATTCAGTGTCATCCCAGCAAAAAGAGAGATTATAGAAAGGCAGACTGAAACACTCTCTGCCTCTGGGGTGGACACTGTATTACAGCTGTGGATACCTTGGACACAGAAGACTTGAGCTTGCCAACATAATCCCACACTGTCTTCGGAGCGATCCTCCCACCGATGTGAATTGTATCCGGCAAATCCTAAATAGCAAATACTCAGAGTAAATGACCAGAGAAACTGCAGTATTTACAAAGGGATAACAGGGAAATTTCAGGGCAGAAAACCAGCCAACTCTCAAGAAAAGCATAACTAATTCAGGGAAAATGGTTATAAGTATCTCAAATGCTGACTGGTAATTACTATGGAGAACTAGGAGTTTCCTGATCTAATGGTGGTACTGTAACTACCACTGCCCAGTGAGATCACATCCACAAACTACTGCTTCAAGCTTGTGTGTTCTTTATGGACACACAGTAATGATTCAGGTACTAGTCAGGTGGACCCACCAGGTACTGCTGGCTAAGATCATAACACCTAGTCCCTTAAGTTCCTCTTAAAAAGCGGAAGGCCTGACAAGATGTTAAACATGCCAACCTAAGCTATGTTACACACACCTGGGCTTCTCTGAGCATCCTCACTGGGTAGTCTTAAAACACAAGCAGAGCACCTGAATTCTCCATATTTCTGCCCCTATCCACACTTTTACCTCCTGCCTCAGCTCAACCACCACACTGAGAGGTGCTGATGTATCAGCACACACCTTCTAAGTATCAGGTGCTTCAGTGTTGCACAGAAACTCCTAGGACAGACACACCCACTCCCACACCCACACCCACTTGATTCTAACCTCACTGAGATAATCAAAACACCCAGAGACAGGATACGCCTTAGTGACAAATTTGGCTACACTCTGCATGTTAATAAATCCTTTCCAAATGGTGCTGAGGCGAGACAAAAAGAGGGTTGTGTCTCCTTCTTGGGGGGACCGTGACTCTGAGACACTGTAAAACAAAACAAAACAAAACAAAACAAAGTTAATCTCCTTTTATACAATGAGAACTGAAGAAAAACATAGACTATTTATTTTTGGCAGAACTGGGGGTTGAACTCGGGTCCTTGTACTTACCAGACAAATGCTTACTCTACTGAGCCAAATCTCCCCAACCCCTAGACTTTATATTTAGAAGCAACAGTTAGATAGCTTCCTGTAAATTTGGCAGCTTATTTTTTGTCAACAAACATGTTCACGGCAATGAACTGGATATAGGGGCCGGGGAGATGGGTCAGTGGAATAAGTACTTCCCTGGCAAGTGTAAGAGCCTGGGTTCAATCCCTGGTTCCACAAAAAAAAAAAAAAAAAAAAAAAAAAAAAAAAAAAAAAAAAAAGAACTGGATATATATATTTTTTTTTTTTTAATTTTTATTTATTTATTTATTTTTAATGTGTTTTAGTACAGGGTCTATAGGGTCTCACTACACAGACTGGACTAATAGTGATCCTCCTGTTTTCAGCCTCTCAGGTGATGGGATTACAGGCCAAAGCCAACATACCCATTCTATCTCAGTGCATCCCAGGGGCACGCTGGGGTTGAACTCTGGTCCCTGCACCTGTCTAAGCAGGCTTTAGTCCGCTGAGGTATTTGAACAGTTGGATGTATATTTTAGACAAAGAATTAAGTCAAAGAGCTAACAAATCTAGATGATCTTAAGTTTAAATAAACTTCCCAGATCTGTGCCGCACTGGGCATGGAGGTGAGCACCCGTGACCCCAGCATTTGAGAGGGTGAGACCTGAGGACCACTGTGAGTGCAAGACCACCTCAGGAAAACAGAGATGGCCTACCTCCAAAACAGTACAGTGTATTCCCAAGAAATAGTCCAGAGTTTGAGGTTTTAGCTGTCTGCAGATTTTTCCTTAGAAACTAACTAGTAATTGTTCCTAGAAACCCCTGCAAAGATATTCTCTGCAACTGTTTTCTTTGGCAGGAGGTTTGCAGGCAGCTAATCCAAGAGTGCTATTCAGTTCTCTTTGCTGCTGACTGGCTGCTGCCCTGTAACTCATGTCCAGCAGATGCACCAGCACTTCCACATCAAACCAGGCTGCTGTACCACATTGTAGCCATCTTGAGTTTTGCTCTTCTTAAAGTCCTAAGGTATCCTAAGATGCACTATCAAGGCTTTATTAATACAGAGGTTTATTAAAGTATATAACCTTGGGAAATAGCACATTTAAAGTACAAAAATAGGCATTTTTCTTATCATAACTGAAATTTGTGGTTTTTTACAATTTGCAGGTACTCTATAATGCCTATGAATTTCAGGGTTCACTGTAACTAGACAATCTTAAAACAGCCTTTTCAGGCTACCTAGATGTGAAGTTAGATTTTGGAATTATGGACTTAAATATCTAATCTCCACCTTTCTCTTTTTAACCTAAAAGAACAATAGGATTCTGTCAAGTTTAGGCCCCATCCCAGTACCCACCTGACACTTGGTGATGGTGGAACCGACAAATATCTTGGGTCAGGGGATGAAGATGGCTTAGCAAGTATGGACTTGGGCAGCGTCACCGAGGGCAAAGTAGGTTTTAGTAGGTCTGGTCTGGCCTCGACTGTGTGGGGGCTATCCGAGTGGCTTGCAGCAGAGACAGTGACAGTGCAGGCCCCACCCACAGCAGTCCTGGGGTCTCGGCCTGACACAGTGACCGTGGTGAGTACCCCAACCCCACAGGAAGCAGGGCAGGGAGAAGAGCCCTCCATCAGTGAAGGTTCCGGATGGCTGCCCTCTGGAGGTCCAAGGAAATACCTCCTGTCTGGGTCTGGCCCACTGGCATTTTCTAGGTCTGGCTCTGAGGCATTTTCTGGTAGAATCTCCACAGAGCCTTCATCAGGCAAATGAGGAACTGGATCAGGCAGAGAACTCTCAGGCTTGGTTCTTAAATCTTCTTTCTTGGCAGAAATTGCTACTTTCTGTTTTTTAGGCGCTGGTTCATCTTCTGATGGAACCTGACCTGAGGGATTTGAAGAGAGTCAGTGAGACATAGCACTTTCATGGCCTGCAAGTGAGCAAGCAGTGATATCCTACAGGAATCAGAAGCACAGAATAAAGGTAGGGCAGATTCTAGGAAACCACTCCTATCTTTGTCTTAACTTGGGTTGAATATGATCATTTTTAGGAGGGTATGTGACTTAAGAATCATCAAGTTTCGTCTAATTTCCAAAGTTTTATCCCAGATTATGCTCACCTGTACAAATCTTACAGTTTAGGTCAAAAAGATGAGCCCGGTGTTGACTTGTTGTGTCCTTCAACATGCTGCTGAACACATCGAGAAGAGGTGCTGTGCTCTTCTCAGGGGCACTGCGTACCGATTCCTGCTGCTCCTAATAGTGAAAGAACAAGAATGGCCAGGTCACTTCCTTTCTAGATCATGTGCAAATAATGGCACACAGGACATGGAGTCTCATGAGACAAGAATCACTAGAGGGGATACTGATTGCAGGTACTACTAGGAGCACCACAGATAGCTGTCCAGTTTTCAGTGCAGTACTGGGTTCTGCCTCCTAACTATAGACCCTGAAAGCGCTGGAAGGGGTTAATGTGACTCTCCCTGCAATCACCAGCACCCCCAATGCTCACATCCGAATCTGACACGGGTGGAGAATCTTCCATGTCAGGAATAGTTTCAGGCTTCATGACAGCTTTCTTGCTTTCATTCGGCAGTTTACTTCTGGACTCAATCACCTGAAAGGAGAAAAATAGAAACAAAGCTTCAAGTCCCGAGTTGTAAGCATGAGCCACATCTCCCTGCAGGTTACTGGTTAGGGAACAGCTGAGCTTCCAGGGACTCAAGCACCTTTGTCAGCTGTACTCACAGATTTTGTTGGCCTCTCTTTCCACATAGAAAGCTCTTTAGACACAAGTTCTTCTGGCTTCATTCTCACAAGTTTTGCCAAAGAAATTTCCTCACGCAGAACTCGATGGAAGAGTCCCTATAAACAAGTATCTTTCAGTCAGTCACTGGAAAACTGGGTAGGCACTTACAAACTTGCAGAGAAGTGTCTAAGTGAAGCATCATGAATCCTGGCAGAGGGCAGCACTCTTTGCCCCATCTTAGGGAGACCTCCTGCAGCTCCCCAGAACCCTCTTGGGAGGAAGCCCAGCCTGGCCCAGCTGAGAGCCGATTTCTCAGCCATGCTACACAGACTGTGCTGAATACCCAATAGCTTCAGGAAACAAATCCCAGATTCAAGGTGCAAGACAAGTCAAAAAAAAGGTGTTACAAAAAAAGCAGGAAATCTATTCCTTAGATCACAGCTTGCTGAAATAAGAGGTGCAGTGAGAACACTTGATCCTGATCCTAAAAGGGCAAACAGCAGGAAAACCATTCCTGACATGGAGGACTCTCCACCTGTGTCAGATTTAGATGTGAGCATTGGGGGTGTCTTAATTTGTGAACAAAGATGCACAGAAAGGCCCAAAGGTCCATCAACTACTGCAATACATCATTTAGTATGCGTTCATGTATAACAAGATCCCAATACATAAGTAAGTATGACGGGGGTAGTACCAGTAACTGTAACTGTTACTCCGCCCCTGGGTGTGCTAAGCCAGCCACTGAGACCAGCTGTGGTGGTGCAAACCTGTAATCCCAGATCTGGGGAGGCTAAAAACAGAAGGATCACCACAAGTCTGAGCTGCTTAGTGAGACCCTGTACCAACTACATTAAAAAAAAAAAAAAAAAGAAAAAAGAAAAAGCAGAGGCCATGAAGAAAAACACAGCTACGTTAACTCAGTATTTCTATTTTCATGCTATTCCACATGGCAGACCACACCCCAAAGTTGAAGATACATATTTTTTGAGGGTCTAGGTCATGCTTGTTTAAACTGTTAGAACATTATAGAATACAGACAACTATGTTTAAATTATGTCAATGTTAGTAGAATATTAATAGATTAAAGCCTCCTAAGTTTCATTTTAGTAAGAGTTCTGTCACTTCCAAAAAATACAAACTATACACACACAGGCAAGGGTTCAGCAGTGAAGGAAAGAACTCAAAGACCCTGTGGGCAGGTGGCAGGAGGTGCGGAACCAGGTCAGTAGCTCACCCCTCTTGGCCCACAGACTGAGGCTGACAACTACAGGAGTAGTTCCCATCACATCCTAAGGAAGCCTTAGCCACACAGTGTGGTTTTATAGCAACGTCGTCTAGTAGGGTGGGTGGGACTCCAGATGAAGAGGGAAGGAGCCAGGACTGGGGGAAGCAGACCAATGCCTCTTTACACTGTGTGCAGTATCTTATGTGGCACAGCTGACTGGAGACAGCATGTGCATCATGAACCACCAGGAACCACAGCACATATACGTAATGGCTCACACACCTGATTTTTAGGATCCTTGAGGTTGAACATGATGCTGCGGTATTTACTCTTATAGCGATTATCTGTAACTTGAAACAAGTTAAACATCTCCTTCTCAATGTGGAGGGCAATTTTTCCCACTTCATTTTCTGTCATGATTAAGTCATCACTGTCATTGACCCTGAACAGAATGAAAAAAAGGGACCAAATAAATGACTTGGAATGTGTATATATTTCATTTCTTAAATAGTGGGACAATCCTAACATGAGGTTATAAATGGAAACCCCCTCACTTTTATAGGTTAAGACATGAAGCTGAACCGCCCACCTTTTCCATAAAATCTCTTTCAAGGAGCGCCTTATATTTTGCCGAATTTGTGAATTTGGCTGTGACTGGGCAGAGCCAGTGGCCCCAAGGCGTCCTGCAGCTGGAACCGTTGTAGGGGCAGAACTTGCCACTGGCCTCCTCATGGATCCCACAAAAGCAGCAGAGCTGAGTGCCTTTTTGGAAGCAGTGGCCACAGCAACAGGCAGTGGTCCTGCCTGCCTGGGAGCTGTGTTGCCTGACGGGGGAGGCAAGAGCCAGGGCCTCTTGGGGATGGGGCCCCTGATGGCTGCGGGTGACTTTTTAATGGCTGGTTTGGCTCCTGCCATGTTTGCAAAAGGAGGTGGCTTCTTTGGAACAAGAGTTCTAGATGAAGATGGCCTCCCCACTGATGCGGCTGGAGGGGATATTTTCTTTGGGCCCGTGGCTGGCCCCACTGCTCTGTCTTCCACTCTCTTGTCCTCCTTCATGGCTGCAGACAGAACACAGGGATACGGAATGAGACAGGGCCAATACGTGATAGCTGGCACTTGACTGTGAAGTGCAGTCAATACTAAGCTCAAATGTACTTTCTGGGCATCATTAAGATGCATTTAGATTAAGACATTTAAAAGTCTTAAACTTCAGAAAAGGAAGGTAACTAAGGCTAGGCAGAAGTATTTATGACAGCCATACTGTACTTTATTTGACTGCTTGATTATATTCCCATTAGATATTTTATCTCAGTTTATAAGCTAATTATCAATGATTCCATTTTATTATCAAGCTATGAAAGTGAAGGACAAATCCCTCATAATTAAAAGGGTATTTTTAGACAATCACTTTCATGAGGAAAGATTAAATTTGATGAAGCTGTTTCAAAAGTTTTTTTTGATGAAAGTTTCAAAAATTTTGTCAGAAAGAGGAAATGGACAAATTTCCTCCCAGGTACAAGCAACCTCAAGGGCCCAGGATGCTGGTACCCTCCTATTAGCAGCATGGAAGTCATATGTCACCTTACTGTTCTGTGGACAAGCCAATTGAAGACCTATTTTCATACCAAGAAACAGATGCTGAGAACACAGAGAGGCTGCTCTATAGATGTTCACACATACACAACTCTGGAATTGAAATTTTCTCAGCATGAGGTGACAACTTGGTGTTTTTAATTCAAATGAGAGCTGCCACCAAACGTCAAAGGAAAACTCAACTTCCACAAAAACCTCTCCATGTCAGAACAAAATGAATTATATCAAAATCCCAGGTGGGAGCACTAGTCACGGTAGGGGCCTCACAAGGGCACCAGTACATCTCATCAGCATCCACCCAGAAAATGCTGCCACTAGGGGAGGTTTTTGCCTCAGCACTCTGCAGCTCCAAGCCCATAAACCCTTCATGGGGTCAACAGGTGCTGCAGTGATACCAGGGATTAAAAACCATTGACTATTCTTTGATCACCATGTCCAATGACCACTCCCCACATATGAGGGAGAGCTGAAAACTCCCAAGAGCTGATATACCATTAGCAAGGAAACGCTGGTGCCACAAACTGCGTCATAGTGGTTTTGAGACCAAGGGAAGCAATGCAGCCTTGTCATACACATAGCTGTGTGTACTGGGGCCGAGACTACCAGCCTCTACCCAGCAGTCTGCAATGTTTCCATGTAGCCAGTTGATCAAAGTATCAGTAAAAGGCTAGGGCTGTCAGTTTCCTTTATAAATTAAATCTCTGAATTAAAAAAAAATGTACGATATGACTATGCATATCCATAGTTTAGCGAGTGTTTCCGGGATCAAGGCCATTTTAGATTTTCCTAGTCCCTAGCCCTCAGTGATGGCCAGGTAGAAATTTCTTATCTTCGCACAACAGCTCCTTGCCAAAGAGCTCTGTCCAAGACCTATGCTTAGCGGCAATTCCAAGTCCTGGCTCTGAGGTGGCCACGGTGATCTGCATGCTATGCCAACCCCCATCTCTGGAGCGTCCTTCCTCTGAACAGAGCAAAGAAAAGCCTGGAAGGGCCTGGAGTTCTACAGTGTACTGCAAAGCAATGGGAATGACAATGAGGAAATAGGTAGACAATGGAAGAGACTACCTTCACTTTACACTTACTTAGGTTGCACACTACATGTGACAAGCATTCAACTCACATCTTGACATTAGTGTTATCAGAATGTAAACCTTTGTGACAGCGTATGTGGTGATTCCTCCTGTACAGCTGCTGCACTTGGAATCTGGACACTTATTCCTAACACTAGTGGAGTGTACTCTTCTGGGGGCAAGGACAGGTCTGAGCTTTCTGAGCAGTGTGGAGGAAGTGCTATGTGACACCATCTGGAAGAGACTGACATGGCAGAAGCATGAAAAACCTCCATCAGGTGTCACAGTGGTAGACCTCACTAGCAAGCCTGCCACCTGACAGTCATAAAAAGCATGAATGTGTGTCACAATCAAAAGGGAGAACTAAAACCTGTACCATCATTGTCTTCTAGACACAGTACTTTGCTGATATATATATATATATATATGTTTTTTTTTTTTGTTTGTTTTCTTCCAGAACCGGGGCTTGAACTCAGGCCCTTGCACTTGCCAGGGAAGCGCTTATTCTGAGCCATCTCCCTGGCCCCTTTGCAAGGTAAGACATAATTTTGATACTGTTCTATTAATTAATCCTACTCACCAAAGACATTTTAAGAACCTTCACAAAACCCCTATACACCTGTATATCACCTCTAACAGATCTTTAGCAAATGTTCACTTGCGTGATGTATGTGGTTGCCAGTACGAGTTCAAAAAATGAACTCTGCCTCTTGAAACCACAATTCTCTTTCAAATGAGATGTTGAAGGTGAGCTCCAATACTTTACGATCTACCTATTTATCCCAATTACAGGAAAATCCAAGTTCAAAGTATTTCCAGCATGTGTCCAGGGACATAGACTACCTGGAATGGACACATACCCCAACGGCCTCCACTACACTAGACCAGCTCTACCCATGCTGCAGGTTTAGACCTGTGAAGTCTGCCATCTTAAAGCCAACTTCTGTGAGCCCTGCCTTATACTTCCAGTAGTACACAGGCAGGTGTAATTACAGCAGCACACAAATTGGCAATGTGACCCTCCTTGGTGGACTTCATAAACACATACACAGCCAGTGCTCTTGGGCCTTTACACATCAATGTCTTTGAATGGAAACCATACTGCTGTTACTAAGCTTGGTTGGCTGCTGCTAGAACTGTAACAGTAAGAATTTTTTGGGTAAAGCTTCAAAGGAATTTCCAAAGCTTTTATTCCAATTATGTTGTTGCTAGTCAAAGAATCCAGGATTTTATGTATCCTATGCAAGCTCTCTGCCACTGAGCCTGAACACTCAGACCCCAACTTCACTTTTTATAGTATTACATAAACTTACAGAAGGGCAGGGATGACTGATCAAGCTCTCCAGAAAAGCAGCAGCAAATCATTCAGGGCATGAGATGAGCCTGAGCCACCCGGCCTGCTGTTGAGTTCTCTGCTGGTCAGCACTGGCCCTGTCCAAGTGGCACTATCAAGCAGCACCCATCACGTGGAATGCCTGGTTCCCACCCATACTCCATCCTAATAGAGCAGAGCTATTATGCTAGCAAATCCTTCAGTTCACATCTTTTGCTTTGCTTGTAAGGAAGAAAAGTGCTGGGAAGCATCACTAGTGGCCTGTCACTGGCCCAGATGAAACTCATGCTGCCAGGTTTGGCCATCTGCTTGCAAATTTCATTATCTGAGGTTTAGCCCATTGCAGCAGGGTTCTGTCAACTGAATCAGCACTGTAACTAGGTCCCTCACTCAGGATGGCTGACAGGGTGCTATGCCACTTACAGCCACTGGGTGGCACTAGGGCACAGGGAAAAGGGTGGAGGAAATCTGGCCTCCCCCTAAGATTCATGTCAGTGTTTTCTTCATAACCCACTCAATTAACCTAAATGGAAGCTGCAGCAGGACAAAAGGGCAGGGCTCCTGAAAAGGTGCAAGAGACCAGATCTGACAGCCCTAGCTGCCCCTGACATCCATGATTGGCGAGTGCGGCCCCCAGCGGCTCTTCACAGTCAAACTAGTAAAGACCATTAGGCTGTGCAGAGGCCATTCCTTTATCAGGTGCTGACGCCCTCCTCAGCTTCTTTAATTCTTGCCACGGATTACAAATGCAAGAATTGTCCATTCCCTACACTCTGCTTTGAACCTAATGCATACTTCGTTTTCCATTCTCAATTGTTCGTTCAGTGTTATGATCTTTCCTACTGTGAAAAATGAAGGTGAAAGGCAAGAGAAAATGTTTTGCTTGTTCCTTTTTTCATATGAACTTTACTTGGCAAAGTGTGATTTACTCATCTGCTTTTATACTATAGTAACATGAAACGTGTGGAACAGGTTATGAGAAGCTCCTGGGTAGATGACCATCCTGACTGCAGTTTCTGGTAGACATCCACAGCCAGGTTGTTTTGGGAATATGAAAAAGCTTTCCCAGGCAGTTTATTTATTGTTTCCCAGTATTTTTGTGTTTTCAGTTTAATGAAGAGGTTCTTAACCCTACATAAGAACCTTGGATTACAAAAAAAAAAAAAGAAAAAAAAGCCTCTACATAAATTAGTTTTCTTTAAGTTTCATGTACTTATCCTGAATAGTAAAATAGCATGATCCACATTGGGATGTCAACCTATACACAACGGTCAAGTTACACTTCAAATTGTGCCACAGTGTGTGATGAGGCCTTGTTCACGTTCACTGTATGCCCAGCCAAAGGCCCATGGCATTGGGCCGCCAAACCCAAGATTCACAGGGAAGTGAGCAGCTGCTTCTCAGGGATCTTCCAATCATCAGGATGCACTTTGGTAATGTCAAACTTTAAGAAACAGTTTCATTATGCCTGAATTGTTTATTAACACAAACAGGAGAGCAGCGTGTGCAAATAGTCTACTTACCCTCCCCAGGAACCTTAGACCCAACAGGTCAGACTCAGATGTGTAAAACCACAAAGCTGATCCCTGATGCGGACCTTAGGTGAGGAGTATGCTGCCCATTACCTTACGTTTTTCTTGCCAGGCTCTTCCAGGGTTGTGACAAACTAAAGTTGCCCCAACCTTCATTGAAATAAAGTAGTAAGCAATCTCACCAATCTTCTATTTACTTTGCTAACTTTCAGAAACTAAGGAATTTAACTACATGCATGTTTACAAACTTAAACAAACATGCCTGAAGCTAAAGAACTACAGTAGACATCTTCAGAGGGGATCTTTTGCACTCGATGACATCTGCAATGTCATCCAGTTTTCCACGAACATTAATCTTCAGGAATAACAGAGCAGATCCACAGCTCCAAAAAGTTGCAGGAAGGTCACTGACAGAATTCAAAGACCAACCCCACCGGAAACTCCCACCCCTTTCCCTCTCTCCAAGGAAGTGGAAGGACACAGAGGCTAAAGGATCTGGAGGCCAGAGTGGTGGAAGGACTGGAAGATAGTGCAGATTGGTGTGGAGAGGGACCCCTGGTAGATTCAAGTTCAAAAAATGATCTAATATTCTTAGTAGGTTACTTTAAGATTATGAAAAGGCAACATTTTACTGAAACAATGTCATGCTGACAACCAAGATGATTCCAGCTGCACATATATGATTAAAGAGTTGTCAAGCTAAATCACTTAACCTGTACAAATTGATTTTGCATCCAAAAGGAGATTGGTTTCAATATAGTCTTGGTTCCTCTTGCCATTTTATTGCCAATGACATCTCTTGAAAAGATATAGTTTATGGGTGGTATTTAAAAAACAAAGACTTAATAGATTTCTAAGAAATCTTAGGTTCTAGTACTTCTCAGTATTTATAATGGAACTGGTTCCCCTGATGGTTTCAATGAAATGTGTCTGCACCCAAGTAACCCAGTAGAAAGCTGTGTTCTCTGCAATCCAGATCCCCACAACACCAGGACCATCTGTGTGGTTATCAGCAATAAAATTCTTCTACCTGGGTAAGATGAACAGCAAATGGCTGGGAACCAGATCTACAAGTGGTTATGATTCTTTTTAATTCTCATAGACAGAGGAAATGCTTTTCCATCAAAACCTATGCAGATCCCAGTGTTTTATGTCTATTCATGATCCATTTAGGGAACCCAAAACACTAAACTGTGCCTATAAATACCAAAATTCCATTTATATGTGGCATGGAATCAAAAATGTATTATGAAACATTTCTTTACAAGAAATAATGTCGGTTTGCACACTCAGAAAACTGTCTAAATCCTAGAAAATAATGTTAATGAACGAATCACATGCACAACTGTGCATGAATCGCATCACCTGGAGAACTGGAAGGTGCAGCAGAGCTTCCTGTAGGGTAGGTCCGCACACCTGCCTGCGTCTACCCTGAGCACAGGGTCATGCGGGCAGGATGCAGCTGAGGTACCTCCAGGAGCAGCTGTGGCAGCTTGGCTTTGCCATGTGGTTCTTCTCAGACACGCAGAGCTAAAGGTGGACTAGCTCTCAGGAGTGGCCTGGAAGCGTGCTCAGTCACCTTCCTTGAGCCTCACCACCCCATCTCGCCCTGGTGAAGTGAGCTGGGGAAACAGGGTCAGGGGGCTGTGTGTGCTACCCATCCCACCCTGCGCATTAGAGTCCTGTGCTCTGTACCCCCAAGGTGAGGAAATGTCTAGGGAAAGAGGAAGAAACATGGCACCACTACTTGCTGTATCAATCACTCTACTGACCCCCGAATCTTTGAGAAAATGACACTTCTGGGAAAAGAGAAATCATCAGGAGCAACCAGTTCCAGGTACTTCTTATGTACACTGTAGTCTGGACGTCCATCAATTTTAACTCTGAGATGTGCATGTGCTGGGAAGATTGTCCACTTGTTCATTTATCCCAGCTCTTGCCCCTGGAGTCCATGAGCTCCATTGGAAGAGCCAGTGTGCAGAGAACATGAAAGATGTAAGAAAAGTCAAAGCCAAACCTCCCACCTATGCACAGAAACTGGCCTCCCCAATGAGCTGAGCTTCTTCAGTCGCTCCTTTCCCCTGTGTATAAGACATAGCAACTGACTGTAAAGCCCGTATTACCAGCTTCATTGCCTCATTGCCAATATTTCCTCACTCCAGCAGAGGGTCTCCCCAACACCCTCTTGGAGTTTCTGGGATGGTTTTCCAGTCTGAACAGACAGGTGAGTTGGACTGAAACTTGACACCCAGGTATCTGGTTAAACTCTTGGTGTTTCTGACATCTTGTGCCTAACCTCAACTTACAGCAAGTGGCTGCCCTCTACCCATCCACAAACAGGTAATGCTCACTTCTCAGTGTATATGTTGGCACTACAGATTCTCTTAGAGCTGCTGTAACTTGAACATGTGAGACACTTCATCCGCTAGCCTGATATTTGCTCCTTCACCCCTATGAGGGGTACTAAGGTCCACCAGGATGCAGCAGTCGGCTCACTTGACCTAGCTGTGACTCCATTTCCTTTCTTGGGACTTCGGGATCTCAAGTTCTTAACAGTGTAACACCTGGCACCTACCTGCCTCAGCACCTTTCCCCCATGTGACTTGCTAAAGGCCCAAAGAAAGGAAAATGCAGTACAGCTGTGCTCTTGGAATCCAAGGTGATTTAATCTATTGGTGCTTTCAGAAAGGGACAAACTGAACTATGGGGAACATTAGGAAAAACAAGTAAAAATTAAGAGTAAGATGATTCCTGTGGATCCTAATATATGAGTTATCTCTGCAGTATGAGGCTGAGAAACAGATCCATGTTGCATGATCTAAGCTGGGGTTTCACACAGGGACCAGTGTCTTCATTTCATTCATTTGAAACCAGGGGCAGGTTAGCAGCTAAACACTTCAGAGCAGAGCTAGGAAGCCACCATAATTGTGACACCAGCCCATCAACCTGCCTCAGGGACAATGCTCTCTGTGAACAATGCTGTCTTCACTCACTGTGGAGTTTGCACAGCACCAACAAATGGCCAAGATTTTAATATCTATGTGGGTGTGTGGTATGTGAGCTAGACAAGAAGAAAATTTCTTCCTGTCAGAACAAAGGTTCTGTGAACTCCTAAGAGTTGTACCAATGTTATAAGATGCAAGATTAATTTGCAGAGATGCCCACAGCATATCAAAGTAGTGGTGATTTTATGTGCCAAAAAGGAGTCATGTGGAAAAAACAAGCTCTACACATGGCTGTAATTAAACTAGTTGGTGTTTCAACAGTGCTGAATTTGGAAATGGAGCTAAAAACAAAGATGTAATCTGATTTTGCTGGAGATAAGTACTTACCAGAACCTCATCTTGACTGATGCTAGACATTAAAGGACTGCACCACCATGATGAGCCTTTTATCAGACGGCTTGTGCAGCTTTGGAAAACACTGAGAAGAATGGCCACAGGCCAAGGAGGGACAACCAGGCTCTGAAGGCATGTTGGATATGGGCATTTGCTTCCAGCTGACGGTGACCTGGTTTCCACCATCAAGACTAAAACACAGCTGTAACTCCCCACCCTGTTTAGCTCCAGGTGGCTACCCAGAGTGGGTGAGAAGAGACCAGAGGGTCAAACCCTCGGGGATACCTACATTTACAGAACCGTGGTGGGGAGAGCGCAGCAGTATTCTCTGGCTTCACTGCATTGTAGTTGTGGTCGCTGGCCCAGGAAGGTGTGCTGCTCTCACAGGCTGCCTCCTTCCCCATTGTGTCACTCCTAGGAGGAGTCACCATCACTTTCTTCACGTTTTCTTTTCTCTCTGGAGCTGGTCTCTTGTGTATAGAGGAGATTTTAATCCCTGCCTGGATAATCAGTGAAAACCTAATCATTAAGCAGGTCAGAAATGACATCTTTGCTTCCTTTTACAAAGAAGTGAGCACCAAGACACTCTCCTCTTCAGGTCACCCTCAGACACCTCCTGCCTGACCCAGGGATTGAATGCTGCAGCTGTTAGTGTATGCATCATCAGAGAGCATGGAGGACTTTAGTTACTTCAACTCTTCAGGAGTACATGGTCCTGAAGTGACATTTTCTGTAACCTTGCTGGTGTATGAATGCCAAGACAGCACAAGCTGTGATGCAGGGAATCAAACCAACACAGTGGAAAGGGGCTGTGTGAATGTGAGGATGTGCTGAGCACTAGATGGTGGTGGGGGAAGTACTTTCAAAGAAGAAGAGACAAATGACACATCTGGTTCTCAATTAAGTCCAGAATTTGGACACAAAGGCAGGGTCCTGTCACTCCTGACTATGCTATCCCCTTACTGTGGGCACCAGCCACTGCTCTTAAGATAGCTCTAAGACTCAAAATGACCATCCTTAAAAATCAAGCCATATAAAGCCTAACAAGCAATTGACAAACTAGTTTTATGGAGTAGCAGTATGTATAATCTGCATGTCTCAAACAAGATGGTCATTTCCAGATGAGCCTCATAAGTAACCTTCCAATTAATGGAAAGCTTTTTATTTCTGGACATTTCCATTTTTTCCCAAATCACACAGAAAAATGAGGCAATTTTGAAAACCTTATTATCATTTAACTTTGCACACAAAAAACAGCTACAACTGGCTGGACTTAGGTGTGTAGCCTGTGTCTTATGTTATCCAGGGCAGCCAGCTGCCTATGCTGCTTTGCAGCACTCAAGTTAAGTCAGCCCTAGGTTAATGGCAAAAGACCATTATGAGAAGCAAAGGCAGTATGAGTTGCACAACATTAACACTGGCTGTGCTCTAAGCTCCTTTAATAAATAGAGAAGCACGGGAAAAAGCACTATAAAGTACTTCTTTCTTTAAAGGTTTAATGGTAACCTTGGTCAGCTTACCTGCACACTACATTTTGGAAGACTGAGTTTTTCTAGCTTCATCTTGACCTTCTCCTTAGGCTTTGGTTTTTGTTCTTTACCTGAATTTAGATTTCTCATAGTGGCTGCTGCATGTTTGAGAATGCAGTCATTACTGCAGTACACTGATTCAGGCTGCGCCACACTGGAGCACCCAGGACCGATGCACCTCGCGGCACCAGGAGTTTCTATGACCTGCAGAGGCAAAGAAATGACTTCAAACAATGGATATACCAATGCCAGCAAGAAGTCACTTTTTCATGGCCCTACTGGTAGTAACAAATTAAGTTTTCTTGTTATTTTAAGGTATGAAGAAATGAACTCTAAGCTATTGCACTGGCTATATCCCAGCTCTTTTCTGTATTTTCTATTTTGATATAGGCCCCCTCAAAAGATGCTAACTGCCCACATTGGGGACATACTTGTGATCCTCTGGCCTCAGTCTTACTATGTGCAGTGGCTAAGGCTTTTAGTTAAGGAACAATGACAGTAACACATAAGACTACTCTGAATACCCTGTAGTGTGCAGAACACTAACATCCCATTTCACATGCTCTGCACATTTCTTTCCCTTCAGTGTGAGCACCACTCAGGACAAGTGAGATTTCATAGCTGTGCCCATATCTAGCTCCACCAGGGACTAAATGTACAGGTCCAGTGAGAAAATTTGGATCCAAGATGTTCAGACTTAATCAGGTGAAATTTCTTCAAAGAAACTGGATCTTTCCCCCTAGCAGACTATACATGGTGTGCAACAAATTGCCCTCACCCTTGGTTAGAACAGGAGAGGAGGGTTGCTGAATGGAACACAGGATGCTCCCTTAAGAGTTTTAGGCTATCAATGAATAACTTATTATCTCTACACCACCAAAACTGCAGGGGACATACATTAAGCATGGTGCTGGCTTCCAGGAGGGAAGTATTCCCAGTAGACTCAATGACAAGAACACAAGCCTAGCTGCACCCTAATTAAAGTCTTGGAAGACCCTGAACAGAGGGGCTTAGTTCAGCTCAGCCAGATTCTAACCCAAGTATAATGGGAACCTTAACACAGAATGGATTTACATTGTGTGTGTTTGTTGTTACATAGCAATAGCAAATAAGAATCCAGTGTACAATTACTCAAGTATGGTTGATGGTCAGGATTTGAATAGACCAGGCCCAACCCTGGCACCTGGCCCAACAAAGTCTAACATACTGAAAATGGAAATCCATCTCTAGCCTTAATATTTCCACCAGTAGCAAGTTGAACAACAGGAAAGCCCCCCGACCTTCATGCTCCCCTTGGTAGATAAATACTTACAGGTTGGAATATCTTGAGTTTCTTCTTGCCACTGGGATTTGCAGCTTTCTCAATTCTACCCTTGATCCCCTGGTCTTCACTACACTTCTGCTCTACTGTCCCTATGCTAGTGCAGTCTGTTCCATCCACACTTGCAGATCTGTATCGAGTTTCCTGCTCATCAGCTGTTTCTGAGTTTGTATCTTCCTGCACTTGCAGAATGGTGCAGTTTGGGCAGATGTAATCTTCTCCATTCCTCTCCAAAAGCCGCCCCCGAGCCTCAGAAATGCCCACACAGTCACCATGAAACCATTCCTCACAGCGGTCACAGCAGATCATAAACCTAAAATGAGAAAACGATGGAATAAGGAATGAGAGGGGAGCCATCGCTTCCCAAAACACTGCAAGCCCAAACCGAGCTTACTGTTCTTTATAAAAAAAAGTACTGACTTTAATTCCCATTCAATCACATTAATTTCACTGCTGTTTCTTTTATTCTTTTGGCGGAACCAGGGATTGAACTCAGGCCCTTGTGCTTGCCAGGGAAGCACTTATTCCACTGAGCCATCTCCCCAACCCCTCATTGCTGTTTTGACCTGAGAACTTTATCCACCTCTCCACCCAACAGCAATAACAGTATTATTCCCCCAAGCCCACATCCCAGCAGCACCTGGCACCCAGTCCATCCTAGCACGTGGCACACTGGGTGTAGTCAGGCCGTATCCTAAGAACTGGATGGAGTACCCCTCTCCCTTAGAGGTCTAGGATGACACAGGGTTCTCGCCACCTGCACAGCAGCCAGTTGGTACATGTGGCTCCTGTGACTCGAGGTACTGAGTTCTTCCTCATTCCTCGTTGGATACCAGTATTTACACAGAATCGCTGAAAGGACAGCAAGAGGTGGCCATTTCTATACCTGTTTCTTTCCACATCTGAACCGGTGAATCTTTATCAATTGAAACAACTGCTAATCCAGCCCAGCTTGGCAATCTGCTAATATCCACACGAATGGAAAATTCTGTCCAGCCATTTTTTTTTTTTTTTTTGGTCCACATTCTACCCATCTTCATGCCTGGCTTTTCACTAAAAGCAAGCAGCAACTTTCCTCCCATGACTTTGACCCACCTGTTATTGTGAGGCTGTCGGCAAATGCAGTAGAGGGCGTTGGGGTCGTAAACTTCACTATCAGGTTTGGGCTTGCCCACGTCCCCAGGATCTTCATCTTTAGCTTCCTGAGCCACTATTGCCTCTGGTTCACTCTCTCTGTCATCTTTTGCTGCCTGGTTCACAGGCCCCTCGCCAGCCTCAGACTCCTGCTTACAAGGTGGCACATCATGGCCAGTTCCTCCCACCTCAACCTTCACTGTGTCGCTTGGGTCCTCTTCTCGTCGCTTCTTCCTTAGGCGACTGAGGACGCCCTTCAGAGGCCTCTCTGATGGCTCTTGCTCTCGCTTTCTTCGAAGACGATTCTGAAGTTCTTTCAAAGTGAGCCCATCACTGTCACTGTCGGAGGTGTCACCTTGCTCATCTCCTCCTTTGGCCTTTTCAGAAGAGGCTGGGTGCTCCTTCCCCTGCTTGGAACCACGTACAGGGGCGCTTTTTATCTCAGAGCTGCTCTCAACACTACCTTCTGAGGCACTTTCCACATCTGTGACTGTACAGGACACTGCCTCACCAGAATCCTCAAGACAGACAGGCGCATTTTTTCTCCCTCGGCGTCGAACTGTGGTCAGGAACTCTTCTACTCTCTCAGTGCGCTTTGGCTGCCTCCCGCTGCGGCGCAGAGACAGGCTGTGTGGCTGCTGCTCAGCAGGGTCTACCTCAGTGTCCCCAGTGCCCTCGCGCTTAGCAATTGTTGTTCTTCGGAATCCCCAAGTCTTCCTGAACTCTTTACTTGTGGGTTTAATAGCCTTAGGTGTATCCTCATTGCTCTGGTCCCCTGGATCATCCATACCTAGTGTAAAAGGTAATCATAGCATGACCCACAGACCACTGAGGAACCTCAACACGTGCATGGAAAATAGGAACAGCTCTGAAATGGGACTGGTTTCTACTCATAAAATTGGACCTGTACACAAATGATGGGCTTCTGATCTTGTTTCCTATGTTGTGTTTGAGACAACTCCAGATGAGTCACAAAATTCAGTTGTATAGCAAATGCTCAGTAAGAAAAAAACCCAGCCAGCAAATTCAATGCACGATGTCCCCACTTAACTCTCAAGGACCAAGCTCTACCAGGCAGATAGGAAGCAATGAAGCAAGCAATAGGCAATCCAGGGTGAATATTTGGCCATCACAATGAGGCTGGATGACACCTGGGTGGCACTTAAAAGCCACACATATCCTATGGCATTTGATACACAGTGCTGTGCCACTTTATATGTAGCCACCAGAGGACTGGCCACATATCTCTTCAGTTTCAGAGCTCTAGTTCTGGACACGCTCACAGAGCCTGGCTTGAGGGGACGGTAGGTGCTGTCTCCATCAGACCTGGCAAATCAGCCTGGCTGTTGGCTGAATATGGAGTCGGCTCTATGACTATTAAGTGATGAGACAGCCCACCCCTGATCACAAGCTGGGAGCCTGACAGTTTCAGGCTTTAGTCCTCTTTTTGGAACCAGAGATGGAGCTCAGGACCTCATGCTTGCTAGGCAGGCACAGAGCCGCTGAGCTACAGCCTGGCCCTTAGGCTTCAGTCTTCATCCGTTTCACTTTCTTCCTAAACCACTAAGGACATGTGCCAAATTTTCACTTCATTCATAATGATAAAGGTAAGGTAGTACATATCTAGAGAATTCTTTCCCAAAATTTCCATGCTTTAGTTACATACACACACTTATGACTCTGAGATTTTCTACCATGTTCCCTTCTAGGGAAAGGACCAGAAGAAAACAAAAAGTTCCCAAATGTAAAATTAAAATGGCAACCAAAGTTTCTTTCTTCCTGGTACATGTCTTTCAGCGATAGTGTGTATGAGAATGAGCTCTTCATACCTACCTTAACCCACACAGTCAAAGACCAATCATAAGCTGCGGAGGCCTAAGACACTCCAGCCCTTGTCTAGTCACACAATAGCCCCAACTCCTGAGGCCCAAGTAAGCTGGAGCTGACAGGAGTCCAGGTGAGATCACAACCTCCTGAGGTTGCATAGGATCTGAGGACCTGAGTGGGCAGGGCACTTCAAGGGTAAGGTCAGAAGCTGGGGTTGGTGACGCACCATAGTAATCCCAGCACCCAGAGGCTGAGACAGAAGGACTGCTTTGAGTTTGAGGCCAGCCTCAACTACATAAGAGAGTTCAAGGCCAGGCCAGATAAATAGCAAGATTCTGTATCCAAAAAAGAAGTGACAGGGCCGGGGAGATAGCTCAGTGGAATAAATGGTTCCCTGGCAGGTGCAAGGGTCTGAGTTCAATCCCTGATTCTGCCAAAAAAAAAAAAAAAGGTAAGGACAAGTGGGGCCCTATCAGCAGGATTGAACATCTCACAATCTGTAGGCAATGTTTTCCTAAAAAGCGATGAAGAACTGAGCTATCTCCTTATAAATACTTATAGCCTAGTATTATCAAACCACCAAGTTAATCACAAATGCTAATCTATTCAGAAAATATTATTAAGGAAAATGTCTCTTTTATAGAACCAACAAGTCAGCACTAACTCTACTGTTGTTGGATGTGGGGAGAGCGCCCTGTCCTGCACTCAGCCACTCCCCTACCCCTTGGAGGTACAAATCTGATGACATTTGCAAGTTCAAGTCCTACTTTCCACAGAACAGGAACTTCTGCTCAAGTTGCAGCACTGGTCCTAGACTTCATCAAGAACAGGATATGGATGCATTCCTGCCACCTCCAGGGCCTGAGGACCTCACGCAGAGCTGGGGAAAACCGACTGCTGTCATAGGGATAGTCTTGTTTTGGTAATCCTATTTGGTACAGGGCTCACTACACAGCTTGGACTTGTAGTGATCCTCTAGTCTCAGCCTCCCCAGCACTGGGATTACAGGGGTGTGCCACCACGCCCAAAATCCAGTGGCCAGTCAGGGGTTCTGAGACCAGAATGGCATGTGGTACTGGGGATCGAATCTGGGTCCTTGCACTTACCAGGCAGGTGCTTAAACCGCCAAGCTATCTCCCCAGCCTAGGGATGGTTTTCTTGAAGATTTCTCTACAATACTTACCGCTCTCATCAAAGAGAGAATATGCAATTGGCTTACATGTAAGCACCAATAAAATAAGCAATGGTAAAATGAAGCACTGAATTAAATTTTCTAACAGTTCAATATTCACATGATCACTCTGAGCTAACGTTTACAGTACTGAGAATGCTATATTAGATCTGTTTATTTACAAAGAACACTAATAGTAGGAAATATAAAACTTATGTTGATACTTTTGTTGCTATTATTTAACAGTAGTGGTGCTTTACCTTATTACTAATAGCTTGGACACTGCTGAAATCCTAACACAAGACAAAACCTGGCTGACGAAGCCACTTGGTCCCACTGTCAGGTCTCAGCACACTCAGTCAGTCACTGTCCACAAGTGAGAAGATTCAAACTTCCAGTCACCTAGACAGCATCAAGGCTGCTCCTGCAGTGAGCTCCTACAGGAAAAGAAAAACATATTATAGATCTTTTAGATACAAAAATAAACCCCACACCAATAATGAAGGGAAAAAGAGATCACAAACTTTCTAAGTAAGTTCTTAACTGCAGTGACCTACAAAGACAACTGAAGAATCAGGAAAATGCCCCCAGCAGTCTTTTAAGGATTCATTCAGCTCCAAGCACAGATAAGACCAGTATGCTCAGGAGGCAGCCCACCTGCCAAAGGAGGAACGGTTAGCCCAGGGGAGACAGGCAGTCCACGGCTCAAGGACTGGTACTAGGCTAGTTTCTTTCCAATTATGAGCCTACTTGTGAGATGAGTCCTGCTCAGTGAAACCCAGCACTGACTGAAGAAACACATTCATAAAGTAGAAAGGCTGAATAACAAAATTATGCATGCATTTAAAGATGTTAATATTTCACCTTAATCATTATTTATTGAAAATTTTAAAAATTAGGAATATGTATTCACATTTACTAATAACCAACATATGAATCATTTATGTATGTTTAAAGAACATTTCTTCTAGATCCTCTGCGAAATACCCTAGTTTAAACACTAACTCATGATTTCTTCATTTCACCAAGAGGGGAGAGAAAGATTACCATTTCTAGCCAGATTCTAAATATTTGAAGCATGCACCATACCCTAGCTCTTCCTTTCCTGCCTCTAACCTCCATCTCCCTAGTAACAAATGAGACACCTTTAAAGGGGCACTGACCAAATAGACCTCAGTATCCAAAGTGACCATCCACAAGATGCTATCACATGTCATCATCTCATCCATGCAGGAAACCTGTCCTCAAAATTACCATTTCAAGAGTTTAGAAATCATTTCTCAGAGAAAACTAGAAATAAACATTTCTAGTATTTCATAACACTCAGCACTGATAAAATCAAATATTCTTAAAAATGAAAATCCATTTTTTTTTTTTTAAATGTCTTTTTGAGACAGGGTCTCACTATGCAGTTCAGGTTGGCCTTAAGCTCACTTTGTAGCTCAAACCGGTCTTTAACTCACAACAATCCTCCTGCCTCAGCCTCCCCAAGTGCTGGGATTACAGGCATGCCCCACCACGCCCCGCTGAAAATCCATTTTGAAAAAAAAATTAGGACTGGGGATTTATCTCAGTGGTAGACTGCCTGCCTAGCATTCAACAGGCCCTGTGTTTGGTCCTAAAGGTAGTGGGTGGGATGTCAACATTAAAAATAAAAAATATATGTATCTTCTAACATGGGTTCTCAAAAACTAATCTGTAAAGAGTTGTTTCTGTTAAGTAGAATGACATAAAGGACTCTTGGAACAGATCAGATCGATTAATGCCTGCAAAATTTTCACTTTGTTTTACCAGTACAGAAATACCAAACAAAATTTTAGTTAGTTTGTGAAATAAGAACATGTATATTCCTAGATGTGTTGCACATTTTTGCAATCCCAGCAGTTGGAGGCTGAGGTAGGACTGCTATGAAATCAAGGCCAGCTTGGCTACATAGTCAGTTCAAGGCCATCCTTAACTACATAATGAGACTCCTGTCTCAAAAATATAAAAACAAAACACAAAGTGGGGCTGGCCAGATAGCTCTGCAGATTAAAGTGCCTGCTTAGGCAGATATAGAGGTTGGAGGTTCAATTCCCTGGCCTGAGTGCGGGCTTGGGCCCTGGGGTACGCTAAGATGGTGATTGAGACTGGGCGTGGTGGTGCATGCCTATAATTCCAGCACTTGGGAGACTGAAAAACAGGTAGGCTCACTACAAGTCTGATCTGTGTAGTGAGACCCTGAACACCATGTAGACCCTTTGTCACTATCACACTTTTTAAGCTGTAGTTCTCCAGTCTCTTGGTCTTGCACCCTTTCATATTCTTAAAATTTGAAAATCTGGTTGGGTACATTGGTACAAGCTTTTAATTCCAGTTAATACAAAGCCTAAAGCAAAAGTTACAAGATGGAGGTTATTCTGGCAATTTAGCAAGATTCTATTTAAAATGTAAAAAAGGGCTGGAGATATACCTAAAGGGTGGGCAGTGGGTGCTGAGAACCCCAGGGGGCTTTTGAGATATATCTATTAGTATTTGAAGAATTAATAAGTACTTCATTTACCTATTTAAAAATAAATACATTGAACTTTATAACCCCAGCATTCTAGAAGGATCACAAACGTGAGCCTAGTCTGGGCAACTTAAGAGACACAGTGAGACTGTTTCAAAATAAAATTTAAAAACATGGTAATGTAGCTCAGTTTTGATAAAGGCCCAGGTTTAAACCCCAGTACCACCACCACCAAACAAGCATGCAACTGAATGTTTTATATTTTGCCCACCTTTAACAGAATACAGTTGGATTTTCATATATGCTTCTGCAATTCTATCACTACTATGTGTGGCTCTAGTTGAAATAGTTGAAAACAGCCCAGTGTCTCACAGATATGTCTTTGGAAAACGAAAGCGTAAGTAACAGTTTCATAAGTTAACTGCAACCTGGCATCTGAAACAGTTCAGCCTTTTTTTTTTTTCTTTTCCTGTACTTAGTTCAGCCTTTTAAACTTTAATTCCTTAGTTTCTTTTATATCCCCCCCCCCCCCCCCCGTGGAACCAGGGATTAAACTCAGGCTCTTGCGCTTGCCAGGGAAGCGTTTATTCCACTGAGCCATCTCTCCGGCCCCCTGGCATCTGAAACAGGATCAACGAACTTTTTCACTTTCTTGCATTAAAACTCACTAGTCTGTCTTAAATGTCAAATGTTCCTTGCATCTATGCTTGTGGGTCATTCAATAAAAAAAAATACTGGTTCACTGAGTTTACAGGACAGTTAATGTTTAATTATTGGGAAGTCATTAAGCTCAAAGTGAGTTTCTCCAAAATTCTAACTTCTGTTTCAAAGTGTAAATTTTATCCTGAGTAACAAACACTGTAGTAGCTTTCCTTGAGACTCTCATTATTCATTTTGGAGCAAATGCCTGCTAAACGGTGAGCTGAAAGCTGCCATGAGGCTGTTCTTTCAAGATGGCTGGCTCAGCTCCTAGATCTGGTCCCCCAAGGGCACATACTGTGGAAGTCAGCCCAAGGAGAAACTGATTTTCCTTGGGTGGGCCTGCCATTTCTTCAGAGAGAAAGTTAAGTGTACATGTGAGCGTTACAATATGATATAAAAAAATACATTTTACTGCTTCATCAGGAACATTCATTCTCTTCTTTTGTGTGTGTGTGTGGAACTGGGGATTAAACTCAGGACCTTAGCTTGCCAGGCAAGCACTTATTCTATTGAGCTATCTCCCCAGCCCAAGAACACTCATTCTTAACAGAAACTGGCATATACTATTCTAAAATACCCAGTGCATCCTGGGAGGAGCACAGAGTATCTCTGTCCACATGTGTGCAAATGTCAACTCAGTGGAAAAGGCTATCATGCTAGCATACTACTGTGCCAAGTGTTGACCTCCTGGCTCCAGAGAGGATTTGGGGACTCCAAGGAGTTCATGAAACACTTCTGCAAGATTGTGGCTATTTCTAGTAGTTTAAGAATACACTGGGTGTGCCCAAAGCACTGATATGTCTATGGTGCATATCAAAGGACTTCAAACACTTCCTCTACCATAACCTTCAAATTCCTCAACTCAGCTGCCAGAGTGAATTTTTAAAAACATAGCCTCCAAAAGTTTTAGTTACATACTATTTCTTAAAAAACTTTCAAGCATTAGTGATACATAATTTTACAGTCAATATACATTTGAAACATTTGAAAGTTTAGTTATTACCAATTTAACTCTGATGAAAGTAAAGTAATAGAATCCTGTCCATTTATTTAGTTTGCTTTTGGGACAGGGTCTCACTATGTGGATCAGGTTGATCTGAACTCACAGTGCTTCTCTTGCCACAGTCTCCCATGTGCTGGAACCATGCTTCAGCATCACGTCTAGATATCTGATTTCAGAAATTTTTTTTTTTTTTTACAGAATTGGGGATTGAATTCAGGCTCTTATGCTTGCCAGGGAAGCGCTTATTCTACTGAGCCATCTCCCCAGCCCAAGATGACCTATTTCTGAAAAATGTACTGAGGATTGAACCTAAAGCCTTGATCATGCTAAGGAGATACCAAGCTATCTCTACACCTTCCTCTCTTCTTTTGAGGCAGGGTGTTGATAAGATGCCCAGGCTGGCCTCTTAACTTGTGATCACTCCTCCTGCCTCAAGCTTCTGAGTAGCTAGGAATGCAGGTGTATACCACCGCACTTGGATGAGACTAATTCCTTGGTGATCAGTCTCTGAGACACTGTAAATACAACCATAATGAAGTTTCTATACTTGTGCCATGTGCAGCCTTAGGAAATCACCCATCATGTCTAGAGGGTAAATGTGTATGCTCCCCTATTTGGTGCCAAAATATGACTTTTCAAATAAATTTTCCCCTGAATCAATATTCAAACTAGTAAGAATGTGCCTAAAATTTTTAGACAATCTCCTGAAACGCCAAAAACTTCGTTCACTGTTGCCTCAGCAGGACACCTGCTACAGTTTGCTCTGCTCTTCCTAGAGACCCCACACCTGCCACAACAAAAGCCATGCTTGTCCATACATGCTGAGAGGTTTAAGTCAGAAGAAAAAATGAGACTCATCTTTTATTTTAATATCCATAGTTCTGACAACTACAAACTGCATTTAAATCCTTTAGATGTTAATTCAAAGTTTTGCTATCAGCCATTAAAATTATTTCAGTGAATCAATTGTGTTATACAGCAAGCTTACTATGAGGAAAACAAAATGAGAAAAAGGTTCATCAATAACCCCATTTAAGGGCCTCAGGATATAACTCAGCAGCTCAGTAGCACACACCTGTTTGGAAAGTGCAAGGTCCTGAATCTGATTCCTGCTACTAGAGGAAGAAAAAAAAAAAAAAAAAAAAAAGCTCTCATTTGTTCTAAACTTCTTAGGTATTACTGCTTATCAGGGTTAAGCTTAACTGTCAACCTGATTGGTCTGGGAGCCACCCAAGGGATTAGCAAAGCTTACTTCTGGATGTTTATAGGTGGATGAGGAACACATTTCACTGGGGTCTCTATCTGGTCCCTGGCCTTTTACTCTCAGGGGCTCTGCTTCTGGCCACTATATACTAAGTGGGTTTGCTCTACCACACCCTTTCACCATGATATTTTTGGCCTTGGGGCAAGCTGACCACCAGCTGAAACCTGTGTGTGTAAGCCAAAGGAACTTCCTTCGTCAAGTGGGGATCAGGCACTGTCCCACAACTAGAAAGCTGATTTATAGATAGCAAACCATAACCACCTGTGGGCTGATGACCTAGCCAGGGCTCATCTGAGGTCTCTAAACTTAAGTCTCCTAAGTCGCTCCCTATGCCAGGCTTCCTGTCTGTTGTCTATTGACCCAAAGATGCCAAGATTCTGGGTCCAGGTGACTATCACTCTTAAGGGAAGGTCACCCCTGAGCTTTAGGAATCACACTATATTTACATAGTTGCCTTCTTCAGGAAATGTGGTCCTTAACGTGTCTCTAGGGTGACTAACTCCTTTGCATGTCTGTGTAGGCTCATAAAATGTCCCTTCATAGACATTTCTAGGACAACAAGCAAAATGTGCAGTTCCTGCAACTGTAATTTGAATCATCCAGGAGTTTCCCTCCCACTCCTTATTTGCCATCCTATGCTTTTATGTCCACTCTGTATGGCTCTACACACATATCAGTGTTGGCTACTGGCAAAAGTCCCTATCCCTCCCAGCACTCAGGGACTTGCCCCTTTCTGTTCTCCTTGGCCGGCCCCATCAGAGACCTGAACTGATCTAAAGCCTTAGATGCAAGCTGTTATCAGTCCTTGTACAACCTGTTTTGTTTTCACTGCTGCATTAGTTGGAATCTAGTGAGATTCTGACATATCACAGCATACTGTACAGGAAATACAAAGTGCCATTTCATGCTCCCAATTCCAAGGCCATTCCCAGTTGGAACTTCTATACAAGACTCCAGAAGGAACCCTGGCCTTACCCTGAACCCCACTATCAAGGCTCATGTTACTCTGCGAAAAGGCACCAGTACCATCTTTACTGGTAGCAACAATTCAAGCTTATTCTATGCTTTTCCCAAAAGACAAGAATTTGCTTAAGCCAGTAAACACAGTTCAAAGACACTGCCTACTTCTCATAAACACAACCTGCTTTCTGGTATTTATTTATTTTATGTGTTTGGCACAGGGTCTCACTATGTAGCTCAGACTCATAGTAATCCGTTTTCAACCTCCTCAGCACTGGGACTATAGAGGTGCTCCACTATGTCCAGTCTCTATGGCTGCTCAGCGCACCCAGGGGCAGGGTACACAGTGCCGGGATCAAATCCTGGTCCCTGAGCTTGCCAAAGCAGGTGCTTAGTCTGCTAAGCTATCTTGCCAACCCTACTTTATGGTAAAGTCAATTTTTTTTTTTTAAACTCACTTTCTCAATAACTACAAAGTATTTTCAATCATTATCAAGAGCAATGGCTCTCAAAGAGCCCTTTTGGGTCCACAGATCAAAGCACAACACTCAGACATTATGTGTCCTTCTCACGATCAGTTCTGAGAGTTCTCCAGAAGCTAAATGTTAGCACCACTTGAATGGGAACAGGTGTGGGAATACAGTTATCGGTTAAACCGCAGATTTGTAAAAACGTAAATGTTGCTTTCTTAAATGTTATTTAGACCTAGTTATTTATAGAAAGTAATTTCCATAAAATGTTACTTATCAAAATATGTCAGGACTTATTTTTAAGTGAATTTAAAATGGATAAAAAACTGAATGTTTATGTCACCATGGTATCAACAAATACACCCTAAATAAATAAAAGTCCTTTGGAGCCTAAAGAGGTCCTGAGTTCTTTCTGCAATTAGCTGGTGTTTGGTCATGGAGCAGAGTTCCAAGGATGTGACTTGAAAGGGCTGCCCCTCAACATGCCCTCTTCATCCAGTGAGGATTTTGCAGACAGGAAGAACTGCTTTAGTGCTGCACATTTTCCAGCTGCTTCTGCCTTTTTCATTCACTTTCTCACCTGATTACTCAGGGAGAGGGCCTTTGATGACTGTCACCTGAATTCAGGTTATGCCTTTTTTAAAAAAGTATTTGCTTTTACAGGTGGAGCTGTCTCTTATGAAGCTTCAAGGTCTTGCTCAAAAGTCAGGAATTAACTTTGTACTTCAGCAGAAATCTTCCCCTCCCTGGGAGTGATGGAGGCCAGTTTTCTTTGTTGCTGGGTTTGGGAGTTTAAGTGGAAAAGTTCCAAGCTTAAGAAAAAGGAATCGTGGTACTAAAAGCAGGTTTTGTTTCAACTTTTACAAATCCATGGGTACTTGAATTTGACAGTCAAAAAATAAGCAACTTCCTGGAATTCATCCTTACAACACCAGTGAAACAAGGAAAAAGATTCTTTACTACTGAAAAGAAAAACACTTTCCCTTGTTGTAAAAGAGAAAATGTGACTGCTTTAAAATTGGAATAAAACAAATCCTGAGTCCTAGGTTCTGCAGAAGCTTTTCCACGGGGATGAGGGTCCAAAACTTATCAGGGACAAGTCCTCTTGGTGCAGGCTGGGTGTTCCTGGTCCTGGTCCTGCCCCTGCAGCCAGCAGTACCCACCTCCCAGCACCACAGAGAGACTTTCCTCCACCCTAGACAAAGGGTTCCTTGGTGAAGCAGATAGGTAGGGGCTCAGTCTATGTGTGAGAGAGCAGGTTTTAAGTTCCCAATCCCAGCTGCAAGCACACTGGCAAATCCACTGGACTGCACTTTCCTATTTTAAATGGGGACATTGCCTAGTTCTTAAAAGGTTTTCTCAAACAGTATCGGTCAAGTACCAAATCAGCGCCACGCTTGCCAAGTGCACAATAAATGATCAATGTCACCCACCAAAAAGACAGCATTTGCATGCTGGAAAGGGTTTGGGGGTGGGGAAGAGGCCCTTCAGAGATGAGTTTTTCTGACAAGTATTTGCCAAAAGCCCCTAAAGGACTGAGCACAGGCAACTGAGCAAATGTCATCCCTATTCTCACAATGAAGGCAGGACTATTTGCTTCCCTTTGACTTAACAAAAATTTATGGGGTATCCACAGCCAAGTTTCTGCAAAAAGTGACAAAATGAACACTAATACTCTTCATCTGAAAACTAGCTTAAAATATATATTTACACAATGGAATTTTGTAAGCCCTAAATTAAAAGATGCTGTATTTCAACATCTAGTATCATGAGAGTTCCATAACACTTGAGTCACAAGAGCGGTGACAGTAAGTCCAGGGAAAGGCCACATCCCTAAGCACCCCCAACCACACAGTTATGTTTACAACACAACAACAGCTGTAATAGGGAGTTTCTGGATTTTTAGTTTCTATTTTTACATGTTGTTTAAACTTCCTATAAATGCTATTTCTATAACTAAAACACAGTAAAATTATTTTCAGCTTGAAAAAAATCTATTAATCTTTTCATAAAGGTGTATTAATCCTCTTATCAGCATCTGAAAAACCCATCCAGCACCCAAGTTTGACACCTAAAGAGAGTAGCAGAAGTACCTGCTCTATAAATTCCACACAAGACAATTACTGCCAAGTGATAAATTTTATACTCATGGCTACAAGATTTCTTGTAAATTAAATTATACCGGGGGCCGGGGAGATAACTCAGTAGAATAAGCACTTGCCTGACAAGTGAAGGGTCCTGAGTTCAATCCCCACTACCACAAAAAAAAAAAAAAAAGTTGTTCCATACAAAAAAAAAAAGACTGGGCGTAGTGGCATGTGCCTGTGATCCCAGCTCTTGGGAGGCTGTAAACAGGCGGATCACTATGAGTTTTTGATCTAGTAGTGAGACCCTGAACTCCCTGTAGACCCTTCCCTAAAATACAAAATAATGATGATAATAATAAAAATAAATTAAGTTGAACCTATTCAATTTCCCTTATGGACTTCCCAAAATAACTTCTCAAGTAAAATGAAGCCTGGGCAATATGGACTTACAGGTAAGTCTGTGCACTCAGAGAAAATAAAGCTAAGTTAGACTTTGTGCTTTGCCCTCTCTCCAGATGAACATGTTAAAGTTGCCTGTAAGAGGTTCCTCTAGCATTTGTAATTGAATTAGTATACACCACCTGATAGCAATCATTATATACCCATAAGAGATCGTCCATTTAAACAACAATCCAAAGGGTGCATTCCTTACCGGAAAACTTTAACGGACTTGAGGCATATGAAAAATATGGTCTTGGACGTGGGTTACAGCTCAGTGATGTAAGGGCAACAGAGAGCAGCCCTGTAAACACGTTTATCTTTGCTCTTCTAGAGCCAAATGGAAGTTACATGGCACCACTGGACAAATATATAACACAAAGTAAAACACGTCCTGTTAAAAACATACATGAAAAACAATTCTTGGGTCAGAAGAGCACCAAACCCTAGAAAGAGGCACCAACAACAGAACCTGACAAATAGAAAGTGAGTCAAAGGCCCAGTCAAACCTCACAGAAAGACAACTCCACTTTGTCTTCGCGGGCCACCGGAACCATACAAAGCAAGCAGCTAGTAAGCCCCAACGCACCAGGAAGGAAAGCGCTGGTTACGAATGGGGACGCCAATTTGTGCTCTTTTCATCAAACCATAACTCTTTCGCCCGAATTTAAACAAATTAAAAAGGTCATCTTCTGGTGGCACACTATAAAAAAATTTAAAAATAAGAAAAAGAGGGCAAGAAACAATGTTGAGGGCAAGACCGAGGCTGGGTCTTCCGCGTAACCCTTATTCAAGTACCTACACTGGATTAAAAAGGCGGAAACAATGACCCACCCGCACTGACATCTTGAACTTTCTAAGGGCAGTTTAATAGCTTGAGTAAGGGAGGCGAGGCAGCAAAATACATCTAACGACCAGGGCCTGGGCGTGGGCCTCTCCCGCGCCCCCCTCCCCCGGCTGCGGCCGCGGCCCCGGCCGCGGGGTGGCCCCGGCGCACGCGGCTCACCCGCGCGACGTCGCGGTTCCCGGCCACCTCTACCTCCGGGGCTGCGGGCAGACGCCGCCCGTGATTCAGCGGAAACGCGCTGGCCGTCCCGCCCGCGCCCCTCCGCCGAGCGCGCCGACCAAAGTGCTCCACCCTGCAGGGCAGGCCGCGAACCCCCGCAGAACGCCGGCCGCAGCCGCGCGCCAGGCCGCACCCGCCGGCCCGCGCCGCCATCTTCTTGGCGGGAGCGGCGGTGCGCGGACCCGCACCCCTCCACCGGGCTCACAGCCGGCCCGCCCCGCTCCCGAGCACGGCCCGCGCGGCGCCGGCCGTCCGCAGCGCCTGGGAGCACTCACCGCGGGCCGCCAAGGTCCCGCGGCCATTTCCTGAGCCGCGGCGGGGTAGGACAGTTAGCCGCGCGACGGGCGGAGGCAAGTGAGACGCTGTGGGCTAGAGCGGCGCCCTCGGGCGGCAGGCGGAGGCCGGCCACCGAGCTGCCGGAGTCTAGAGCGGCAAGCTGCGCCGCCAGTGGAGGGGGCTGGGACCGAAGGCCACTCGACGCGCAGTCGTAAGCGGCCTGCGCGCATGCTCCCGTCGCCATACCTGCGCCCTGGACACACTTCCAAAGTCCGCGCTGCCCTACACTTAAACCTGATTGCTTCCCGCATCGCGGTCGAGGATTTCCGGACAGTAGAGGTTAATGCCAGGGGGAAGCTTTGCCGGGATTCCGCTGAACTACCTGGCAGGGCAGACGCCCCCCGGGACCGCTGCAGGGATTGCACGCCGGCTGCAATTCATTGCTAAACGTTGGGCGCGGGTCGGCAGGGCGCTGCCTGGCGAATACTGCGTCGGAATCCGGGACGGGAAGCAGTAGCAGAAAAGGCTTGCGTTCCCTCCTGTAGGTCGCACTTTTCACTGCCTTTCACTCCCCTGCGGCTGCAGTCCGGCATACGTGCAGCGGCGAGGAGGGCCCAGCTATCAGGGTTCCCTCTAGAACTTCCTCTAGACTTCTGTGCCAGAAGCAAATCCTCGGCTTCTTCCGCCATGTCCCCTCTCACTCAGAACTACCGAACGCAATCCCTGGGTGCGTCTTGCTACACTGCATAAGGGTTCATAGACCAGCCCACTCAGCTACGCTTCTGAGACCCCCCCCCCCGCTTGGGGCACTCGACATTCCACTTGCACAGCACTATCCAATGTGACACTACATCACCTCTGTCCCCAGATAAGCTCAGGAAACATGGGGAGGGATGGTTGGCACCTCGAGAGGTCATGGACATTGGCCACCTGCCCTGAGCAAACGGGTTTTGCCTATTCCGGTGACTACAGGCCCCTGCTTCTACATGTGTGCACGACACGTTTCTTGGAGTCCTCTGGCCTTTGGTTTTAGCCCTTGTCCAAGAGCAAAGAAATGTCCAGTCCATGTGTTTCCACACTGCAGAGGCCTCCGACGCTTCAAGGTGTCCTTTCTGATCAACATATCCGAAGACTACAGTAAGGCCGGCCAATTTCTGAGATTCAAGGCGTGTAGCTGTGGTGGGAGGCTTTTCTAGTAAGGAATTACCCTACTGGAATCTAGCCAGAGATCCCACCCCACCCCCTATGTTGTCACCCCAACACCCTGCCCCCATTATGATGGAGGGCTCTACCCTCAGATGTGCAGTGGAGAGAGGGGTCTGAAACCAGCTTCAACAGGCAGTGAGGTTCACACAGAAGGGAAGACTGATAAACAGACCTCCCTCCAAAGGACAGTCCAAATAGAGCCAGTATGGGGTGTCTCTGCCTAGTGCTTTTAGCTAAGGATTTTTCCTCCTGGTACCGGGTATCGAACCCAAGACACACACTTTCTAAGCAAGCTATCCCAGCCCTCAGGATCTTAAAATGAAGCTTTTTTAGTCCTGTGGTGCATTTTCAAGCTGGGCAGTGAGACAAAGGCAGTAAAGAAGCAGAAAGAGAGGGCAAGAAGGAAGCACAGAAAACTCAGGAGGAAAGGCAGAAACGCAGAGGCCTGCAGGCTGCAGCCGGGAACTCTTCTGGTCGGACCCCTTCCCTCCACACCCGCGCCGCTCCAGCCAGGCTCCTGGGAGAGGGGGAGAGGCTCAGCCCAGAACTGCTGGCTCACAAAGCAACAGTTCTGGTCTAGGCTCATCCCGGTTTACCGGCTGTCATCCTTCCCGGAGGAGTCCTCCTAACCAAATTATTTTAAAGGTAAGCCCTAAAGGGCAAACCACCTCCAGGTGTCTCAAAAACTTCCTCAAATGCCCTAATCTATAAACAAAACCTCTGGGCGGTAGTAGCCCAGCGCTTGGGACAAGTAACAAGAGCAGCCCACAATCCTTTAAACCCGGCTGGCGCTCTCGGTGGGAACTCTGTCCCCTGCCAAGGGTTAGCAAGGCAGAGGCCTGGCGCCCCACCTACTAGCCGCCCTGAGGGGGTACGCCGCGCCCCGGGATCAGAACTGGGGAGGGGGGCAAAGGCAGAGACGCGACTCAGCCGAGAAGCGGCGTACTTTCCGCGCCTTCCCAGGCTTCGACGAGTCATTACAAATCCGGCAGGGTTTCCCTCGCTGCCGCAGGTTACAACAGACGGCGAGGCCAGCGCTATCCTGCCGGAGCCCTTAGTCCAGCAGCCGGATCGCCAGTACTCAAGAGCTCGGAACAGGTTCGCGTACAGGTAATTACGAGATGCGAGGTCCCTTCCCTCGGAAAGAATGTGGATTCGCAGGGAAAGACAAGCCTAGCGCAGCAGTCCTCCGTTAGGTCACGCGATTGGGTCCAGGACCCTCCCCCATACACACACGCCCACGGACAGCAAAACCCTCGGGTCCGCAGGCCTCTTACATAAAAGGGTTCAGTATCCGCGCAGCACCCACCCCCCCCCTCCCAAGTGCTTTCAGATGACCCACAATAGCTACGTAAACATGTGACCACTGTGCTTAGGAAGCAATGGCAAGAAAGGATCAAAACAGAGGCGTTTTCCCTGGGCTTGTTTTTCTCTGACCTTCTCGTTTTGTTCAGAAAGACTACAGTCTAGACTATAGTTCAGGCTGCCTAGCCTCCACAAGGTAGGGACCCTCCTGCCTCAGGCTCTCCTGCGCTGGACTTAACGGTGTCCACCCCAGATTGGGCTATTCAACACTTTCACAGAAGCAGAACATGAAAGTGGAGAGCACAACTATAGTTCCTTACTGAAAAAAAAAAAAAAAGAAAAAAGAAAAAGCTTAAGTTCTCACTTTGTTTTTGAGAAAATGATGACTTTTTCTTTTTCCATTAAGACCTGCTGGTAGTATTTACCTTTACTTGTCTGTTCTGCCGTGCTGGGGATGAGTCCTAAAGCACGTCTGGCTGACAGAACCACACTCCTAGCCTCAAAACTTAAGATGAATCTACTTCACAGAACACTCAGCTGTCGTCAAATTAACTACTGCTTCTCAACGCTAAACGGAGAGCAAAGCACCTGTCTTCAGTCCTCTGTCAAGAAAGAGGTTCCTGGGCCGGGGAGATGGCTCAGTAGAATAAATGCACCCCTGGCAAGTGCAAGGGCCTGAGTTCAATGCCGGTTCCGCCAAAATAAAAAAAGAAAGAAGGTAGGAGAGGATCCTTCCTATTCACAGCCATGGCAAACACTATGCGTGAGTACCACTGAGTCAAGCGCTAGCAGGAAAGGCAACTTCAAGGTTATTACTAGGTTTGGTTGAATATGGTTTTGATAAAACGAACTGTCACAGTGGCAGAGTGCACAGGTGTAATGGGTAAGAAACGGGGACAATCAGCATGGGAAAAAAACAAAATTAAGGAAACATTTAGGATAAGTTAAACTTTGTGCTTCAGCCCTGAAACCCTATGGAAAGTCAGCTGTTGCATGTAATGCTGTCAAGTATTCAAGGTAGCAACTGAGAATCCCAATTTTGCTTTTTAGGCAAAAAGCACAGGAAAAGAAAAGGAGTGAGTGAGTGTGTGTGTGTGTGTGTGTGTGTGTGTGTGTGTGTGTAGGGAATCACCTCCCAAGGCCTGTACCAAATAATGTATCTGTCACTGGCATGTGAGCAGCACTAGTTGCCTATGATGTTTAGTTAAACAGCAAAGACTGGGTCTTCAGACAGGTGAGCCTCTGTAGGTTCAAGACAAGGCACCTATGGACTTATGACAGCCACCAACAAAGCAAAGACACCAGAACATAAGATGGGAAACTGAATCCAGGGTGCTACCCTCAGCTCTACATTTTGCACACATCCTTATATAAGTATGTCAAAGCAGTTTTATTTCCCCTTCTATAATAAACTCTAAGTTTTATTATCTCAACAAGAAAGAACACAATATTGAACCATCCTTATGACTCCAACCTGATGTTTCATGTTTTTGGAAGTTTTCAAATTCAGTGAAAATTAAAGCCAGCTTCAAAAGAAAAGTAGTTACTTTAATTAGTAAAAGGCACAAAAAACTGTATTTCCCATCTGATTGGTTTTATTTCTTAACAATCTTTAAAGGATGAATCATGCAAGAAAGCCCAAAAAAAATGCCTTGCAGAGTGTAACAAAAAGCCATTTGAGAATACAGGCATTTGCTCTTATAGGCTCACTGCACCCGCACCAAGTATGGAACAGAAAACAGAAGTTACAAATTCACAGCTCACTGAATTGCTAATCCTGCTGGTGAGCAAAGATGTAGGATTTTCCAAAACAAGGTGACAGACTGCAGACTACAAGTCTAGGCACAGGAAGGCAGGATACCCTTCTTAGGCCTTCCACATAGCTCCTGTGCTCCTGGAGTGCCAGGCTTGGGAACAAATCACCCTGTTACAGGCTACAAGTGAATGTTGTTTATTCCCCCCAATGAAAAACAGCATTATCTAAACAGCGATCTTCCAGATCGAGGATTTTTCTGGAATAGGAATACAGGTAGAACATCCTTAATGTAAAACCTAAAATACCTCAAATTTGAAGCTTTCTGAGCTCCATTATGAAATTCCACAGTTGACCTCATGTGATGGACTGCCAACTACAACTACACTAAAAATACCATATAGAATTAACCTGTGGTCTACACTCGTAAATATGTGTGAAACTTAAAAAACAAATGGTGAGAGTAAAAAGAAGTCTTTTTGAAAGAAATAACAGCAGGAAGAAGAGGCTCAGCTATGAAGGTGTCAAAAGGACACCTAAAAGGCAACTTCAGTTTTATTCTCAATTTCTACCAAAGCAAAGCCCATAAGTTACCCTTCCTTTTTTTTGTTTGGTTGCACAGGGTCTTGCTATGCAGTTCAAGGTGGCCCTGAACGCACTATGTGACCTAGAATGGCCCAAACTCCAGGCAATCTCCTGCCTCAGCCTCCTGAGTGGATTATGGTTACAGTGTGTACCACGATGCCCAGGTAAACTACCGCTCCTATATGAGAATCGTCTTGAGTTTCAAACTGTGAACAGCTGCTTCTAAAATTTAGACTCTAATATGTGCACAGGAGAACTAAGACTTGTAGAAGTCTGTCTATGGGAGGTGGGAAGCCAGGAATGGTTCTTTTAGGATTGTGCAGAGAAAGGTTAAACATACACAAGTTTCTGTCCTTCCAATTAAAAAAAAAAAAAAAAGGTAGCGTTTAAAGAATAAATGCAAACCACATATAGTGGTACAAGACTCAGGAGGCTGAGGCAGGACTGCTGTGAGTTCAAGGCCAGCCTGAACTGCACAGTAAAACCCTTTCTTAAAAAAAAAAAAAAGAAAAACGTGGGGGGTACAATTCAGTAGTACAACAACAGCATTTGCTTAACATATGCAAAACCCTGGATTCCATCCTTAGCACTGCAAAAACCAAACCAAGCCAAAGTAAAGGGGAGAGGGTTAAAAAAAGAAAAAGATAAAGAGCAAACAAAACAAAATCTTCCTTGTCTCCACTCAGTCCTTCTACCTCCCAGTCATATCTAGGAGGTAGAAAAAACTTCCTTCAGACACCAACTGATACAGCTTTGCACATAGTATGCAGTGTGTGTTGAGATATATTGTGTTTTTTGTAAATTTAAAATGAAAAGATGAGTTCTAATCCAGTAAGTATGTATCGAATTCTAACCAGCTAGGTCAGAAGGACACAACAGTGTGCAGACTGGGTAAAGGAGGCAAGTGCTACTCAAAAGGGCTAGGGAGATAGCTTGGTGGTCTAAGCACCTGCCTGGCAAGTGCAAGTACCACACGCTGTGCTGGCTATGGAAACTGGGAGTGGTAGCGCACACCTGTAATCCCACCACTGGGGAGGCTGAGACAGGATCACTAAAGTCTGAGCTGTGTAGCAAGACCCTATACCAAATAAATAAATTAATTATAAAAAGGGTGAGGGTGTCTATCTGGAATTTCCTACTGGTCCTGGCTGGCCATACCAAGCTTTCAAAAAGAAACAATTCCTTGGGTTCAGAGCCACACTGGCTCCTGAACCTGTACAAGCAGACCTGGGTGAGGGGGTTAGCTTTGCCACACAGGACAGGTGATGACCCTGGAAGGCTGACATGTTGGTCAGGTTACAGGCTGCCCCTGAGGGGGACCAGTATGGCTGTTCCTGGACCCCCTTATCTCTTTTCTCCTTGTCTTTGCTGCAAACACCCTCCAACGAGACCTCATACACACCTGGCTGAGGGTATCTTGACCTCTAGCTGGATGCTCCTAAACCCTAACACGTGCAAAAATGACCTCCCATTCCTGACCTTCCTGCAAATCCAGGTCCTTCTCTGGTGTTCGCTATTGAGTGGATAATCTCACTCTACAACTCCAGATGCTAGACATCTAGAAATGGCCCTGCGCTCCTCAGTCACCTCACCTACCCTGCCGGTGCTTCATGTGACCCGTTCTATCCACAGCTCTTGCACAGCCCTAGCATCTTCCCCTCATCCCTGATTATTCCAACTGAACGTTTCTCATTCCCACCAAGTCACTCAATTCCTTGCTGTCACCAACACCTCAAGTGCCAGTTTTGCTGACCACCCCCTCATCTTCCTGTTGGTATGGCATCACTAATCACAGCTTCTTGAAACTCTATACTCTAACACTTTGGGGAGGGCCCCCTAAGCCTCTTGTTCCCTGCAGAGCTCTCTGACCACTTGTGTCTCTGCTGCCTCAGTAGGCAACCTTCTCCTGAAACTGTATGTTGCCATTCTCTGTTGAAGGTTTAATCCACTCCTTATTTCTAGGTCTCTAAACTTATTTACCAACTATCTCACTTACTTTTCTCTTGCTGCTGGGACAAAATACCTGACACCCAAAATGAAGAAGGAAAGGTTTAATTTAGCTCAATCTGTGGAGGTTTCAGTCCATACTCAGCTGGCTCCAAGGCAGACTGGCACATGGCAGAGGGCAGCAGTTTATGGTGGTTGGAAAGTAGCAAAACAGCAAGAGCAAAAGGGAAGGGTAATAACAACAGTGGCAACAGAGCAAGTCTGTCTCCCTTATGTTGCATTCAGCTATCTGTCCCAGGCAGGGTGTAGCACACACATGCTGTGCTGGCTATGGAAACTGGGGGTGGTAGCGCACACCTGTAATCCCATCACTGGGGAGGCTGAGACAGGATCACTAAAGTCTGAGCTGTGTAGCAAGACCCATAATTCCAGCATTGGATCAAGAATTAATCACAAATTCTAGAAGGCCACCTGGCTCCATGACTGCATGAGGCTTTGGAGGGACAACTAGACTCAATATATACACCAAATTCCAGTGTCAGCTCCAATCTTTCCCTTGAGGTTTAGATACATCCCATAAGCACTTCAAATTCAACATGGCCCACTGGGAATTCACCATCTTTCCCTCCCCTTGTCTCACCTCCTCCTTCATCAAGATTCCTCTCCATGAATGCAAGCCCTCAACCAGCCAGACTCCACATGTAAGCATGGTTCTGGACCTCTCTCCCCCTACTCCCTCACAGACTGCCCATTTCCCATGTAAGTGGAGCTTTCTTTTTTTGTTTTTGCTATTGCTGCTTCTGGTTAAGGCCTTCAGTTCTGTTCACTCACTTATTCCTTCATCTACTAAACACATTTACATCCAGGTTCCTACTATGTGCTAGGTGCCTCAGCTATACCCAGGTAGTCGCTGCCCTCATGAAGCTTATACTTTCATGGTGAATCATGCCCACTATCAGGCATCGTGACAAGGGTTAAAGTGCAAGGAGCTATAAACGTAAAGATTAATCAGATACTAGGTAAGCACAAGCAAAAGCACTATGTCCTGCTTTGTTTAGGGAACATTTACCAAAAAAGCTAAATTCTGTTGAGCATCTAGGGGAAGCATCTTACAGGGCTCACAGTATTAGGCCCAGAGACAAGAACGCTTAGTGAATGGAGTCACAGAAGGTAGAGACAGCTGCAGTGGAAAGTGCGAGATTGTAAGAGATGAGACTTCAGCTGTACTCACGTTAAGCAGGCAACTGAAGAGCCCTGAAGGGTGTCAAGAAGACAGAGAGATGAACAAGATCATCTTGGCGGTGGTGGCTTTGTAAGGGAGCCAGCCAGACCTTGTGAGAATGTGGATCGGGAAAATGAAGTGGCAACGCAAGGAACACACCGTGGCCTCAAGATTACGAGGCTGGGAAATAGTAAGCATACGCCAGTTTCTAGGCAGATGAGGAAGAGGAGGAGGAATGAAGAGGTGCTACTTCTCTCAAGCGTCAAGCTTTCCTCTTGGGAGACCCCGGGAAACTTTTTGAGTTGCAATAAGGCAACTATTTGCCCAGGTAAGCACTACAAAAGATGTCACTACTGACTGTACTACATCTGCGTTTAAACTGGCTTTATTTCAGAACTTTTGGGCCTGGAGATTGAATTCATTCAAGTCATGGAAATGTACACGGCCACTGTCACTGTGCAACCTACCCGAACGGAACTCACTTTCTGAGAAAGTCAAACCTCGCTTTCTGAAGACTCAGCTTTTAAACTATTATACTAAACCACTAAACCGTCTCACCCCAACTTTTAAACACTTCTTCCTGAAGCATTTTTAAAATTCTTAACTTTACAACCACACCGCAAGACGGAGTTTGCGTTTTTCTCAAGCAAAGACAAGAGCAAGCAAATAAACACGCAAATATGCAATGACCACTTCCTCCCGGGCCCTCTCCCGCTCCACCCAGCACCCTCAGCCCTAAGCGCACCACGGCCAGCAAGACCCGCGCCAGGGCAGGGGGCTCCCCGTGTGCACCCTGGAGCAGAGGTCCCTCCATCCGAGGGCAGCCGAGGGAGGTGCCCTAAGCAGAACCAGTCGGATTATTGTTCTGGGCTAGAATAAGGACGCGATAAATATCGTCCGTCAAGTAAACCCGGAGAAATTTGCTTCCACCTATGGAAGGTTGAGTGCTCGTCCGGCGGCCTTCCTAAGGCTGCTGGGACGCGAGTATAGCAGGCCGCCAGCCGAGGGACGCCTTCCTCGCCTCAGGCATCGGCACCTCCCCGCCCCGTCTCACCCCTTAGGCCTCACACCAACGGCGCTAAGAAGCTGGGACCTTTGCCTCAGATTTAGTCTAGACGTCGCCATCCCAGCACGAACGCTCTGCATTCCAACACCTTCATAGCAGCCATCTTGCGCAAAAGCAGCGGATTTCTTTTGACTCTCGCGCCAATCCGTAGAGCGAGGGTGCCGCCAAGGGAGCGCTGCGCAAGAGCGGAAATTTGGAACGCTAGCTTCCGGCGATTGCCTGCCCCGCCCCCTCGCGAGAACTGTCTATTGGCTGCTGCCTCGCGATCTGGTGATCTCGCGAGAGGCGGCTGACGGGCGCCCCTCCGAGTGTCGGCCCTCGCGTTCCCCGCCCCGCCCCCGCTCCCACCGCGGTTTGTGCCTCCGCCTCCCTCTGTTTGGCGCCTACCGCCGCCACCCCTCCCTGGCCCCGGGAGCGGCCGCGGAGTCCCCGCCGCCCACACCGCGTCTCGCGGGAGGCGGGATCGGCACGGTAAGATGGCCGCGACAGGCCCCGGCGGCCAGCCGAGCGTCTCAGCAGTCTGGGCGGCAGGCCGGGGTCTGGGAGTGGAGGTCAGAGGTTAGGGGTCGGGGTCCGGCGCCCGACCAGGCTGCCTATGCTGCGGATTGGGGGACGGAGGTCAGAGGCCGGGGGCCCGGACGCCGGCGTCCGCCGCGCGGTCTGCACTGGGGTCTTACACTCGGGGGAGTGTTCCTCCTTCCTCTGCTGCCCGGGCGGCCTCTGTCACCCGGTGTGTGCTGGAAGCCAGCAGAGTAGAGTCGACGTCGGGCAGCACAGGGTTGTTATCAGAAGCCTGTGTCTATCCCTGACGATGATTTTTACAACAAAACTGCGTTAAAGCAGACCGAATCGGAGGGCGTTAGTTACACCGCTTGGAGTATTTGTCTCTGTTGGCCGCGTTACCCCTGGAGTTGGGGGTTGCTACTTTCTCCAGAAAAACAGAAGTGCCTCTAATAACTTCACTGAGGGCTCCTGATGACGCCGGTGTAACTGCCAACTCCACGTGGAAATGGAGAGGAAGATGCTGGGGCGGGGGCGCTTTCCAATGTGGGCCTTCAATTTATCTGTATTCTGTGAAATGGGTTTAGTATGGATGAGTTCAGCAGAGACGTGTGGCAGTGTGGCAGTGCTGCCCATTTTTGGCTCGCGCATTCCTCGTGGCCCTTCAGCAGCGTTTCTGCTGCTGACATCTCCCTCTCTGCCTGATCTCTCAAGTTCCCATGTGCCCCAGCTAGTGTGGCCGCTTTTCACTAGTGTGGCCACTCACTCCCTAGATGGTCTTGGCTGGACTCTTGGCTTTAAGTAACTTGTGTGGGGGCGGGAGTCCGTGGAGCCTTGACCTGTCATGGGGACACCTGACTTGCTCTGCTCTTCCAACCTGTTCTGCTTCCAGGCTTCCCTGCTTGTTTGTGGTCCCAGTCTCCAGTGCCTCAAGCTGGAGATCTCTGATCTCTGATTGTCCTCAATTCTTTCCTTCCTTTTGTGCCTTCACCCTTCACATTCGGTCCAACAGCGGCCATTGACTCTGTGACTCTGACACAACTTCGGAATATGGGGTGATTCTGATTTCTTCTGCTTTCCACTCTCACTGGGGTGACTTTTTGCTGGACTTGGCTCAGTTCTTCACCGAACACTTATCCCATTGTCAGCCAGGAAAACAGAGCCAACTTTTCATCTTTTTAGTTGTTGAGGCATGTATTGTGCTGTGTACAAATGTCCATGATGTATGTGTAAATGTTGAAGTGTGGTAACAACAGGCAGTGGCACCGCAGCACCCACCCGCCTCCAGAGCCCAGCCACTGGTCCTGGAGGTGGCCAACCTGCCCTGTGACCTCCACCTTCCCATCCTCCTCCCGCAGGTAACCACATCCTTGGTCAGACTTCTTGTCCTTACGTAAAAGTACAGAACAAGAGTAGTTTTATCATAGGCATTGTTAAGGCACACACTGTGTAGTTTATCCTTTTTTCAAAGCTTATGCCACACTTGGGCCTCTGCTTTAACTTCAGTATCATTGTGTGTTATCCATATAATTCTGTGTGATTTCATTCATTTTTAACTTTTATTAAATTTCATTGTTAGCACAACCACAATCACTTCTCAAATCTAAGTATCTGAAACTAAAAGTTTGGGGTTTTTTAAACCTACTTAGTGACAAAACCTGACTTAGTAAAGTCTAATATCCTCCCTTGCACTTAGTGCAAATACAAACACATTTCAGTGAAAACAAAATAATAACCCTGACTGAGAAGCGCTGGCCCATGCCACAGAGAGGCTGTCAAACATATCTATAGGGATTTTTGCCATATCATCTGTGCAATATCTGAAAAATTTTGAATATCTGAACATGCTTGTTGAATGAACATAGAAGTAAGTGGCTTTCACATTTTTTGTCCATACTGCCAACAGAGTAGAGTTACCTGTGTTTTGTACACTCAGAAGAGTTTTTCTAAGATGTAGATTTAGCAGGACTGAAATAGCTGAGTTGTGCAGCTTCACAAACAATTCTTGCTTGCATTTCTTCTTTAACATTTGGTATTGTCGGGTTTCTTAGTTTTTGTCAGTCTAGTGACACAGGATTACCTCCTTTCTTAAGCGTCATAGCTTGCTCTTTGGTTTTTAACTCTGCACTGGGTGCCTTTTGCACTCAGAGGGAACCAGAAAGCCCCTCTGAGTTTGTAAGGCCTTTTTCATTTGAACTCTAGCCAAACTCTGGGCTGCTTAGCTCTAAGACCTTTAGGTTCTTTGTTGCGTGTGCTGCAAGGTTGGAGTGGGTGCAGCCCAATATTGCTCCTGTTCTCCAAGCAGGCATTTGGATCTCAGGCCCTTTGGGCTATTTTTAAGATTAAAAGTATCTTTTCTCCCTATTCTTTTTTAATTATTATGTGTTGTGATACATAGTATTTATATTGGGCAGGTATTGGCACATACATCCTCTCTCATTTCTAACTAAACCAGGTACATTTATTTTTTGAAGTGATCATGATGGGAATGACATTCTCAACCAATTGCTATATTTTCCTTTAGAAATAAATCAGAATGAGTTATGCAGAAAAGCCCGATGAAATTACGAAAGATGAGTGGATGGAAAAGCTCAATAACTTACATGTCCAGCGGGCAGACATGAATCGTCTCATCATGAACTACCTGGTCACAGGTAACATTTACTAGAAAGATGCCACTGCTTGAACAGAGTTCTTCCATTTTTGTCCAAGAGGTGCTTACTGCTGAAGGTAGATGGTAAAGTTACATTATGTTTACACATTATAAAAACATTGCTAACTTGATGGATTTGTAAATTGTCATGTTTTTTTTTCTGGAAAAAAATAATTATCCCAACTCTCAGAGATCTAAGGTACAACTTGTTTCTTGGCCTTTAACAATCAAGGTCATTGAGACTGCTCTGAAATGCATTTAAAAACCACATAATTTCTGTCTTTGGGCCAGACTGGTAAAGCATACTGGCCTATTTCCAGGGTGCCCACCCCAAATAAAGGAATAGGGGAAGGACAGGAATGTATACAAGGAGATAGCTTTCAGACCCTTCCTGCTTCTGTTAGGAGGAAGATCAGTGTTGGCTCATAGAAGTCTAGGCCTATAATGAGGAGGAACATACATGGTTTGATGCTGGAGAGATTCACAGGCTTATCCTGAGCCAGAGAGTCACCAGGTCACTGCAGGTGAAGCCTGTGGGAGGTGCAGTCCTGTGCAGGCACAGCAAGTTTACCTGCTTCATCTGGAGCCAGACCTTGGCTCTGGCATCCAAACCTGTAATCCTAGTCTTATTCAGGATGCTCACCCTGACAGTGCTGTAGCAGTCATTCAACCTCTGGCCAGTAGTTCAGGGCCTTTGGGATGGAGTAGAAGGAAATAAAGTACAGTCTTGTTCCTGTGTTCTTTGTTTGGTTGTCTGATTCTGGTACTGAGAATCAAACTTAGGACCTCATGCTTGCAGGCAGGTGCTGTGCTGCCTATTCCTGTGTTTTGAGGGCTTACTCTAAATTACAGACAGCAATACAAGTTTCTAAAAAAGAGATCAGTATTAGGGTATTTATAGAGGCAGTTGGGCTTTCTAGAGATTCAAAGGCTGCAATAATTCCCTATGCCTTTCCTAGCAGTGAAAATGGTTTTTATTTTAGAGGGTTTTAAGGAAGCAGCAGAAAAATTTCGAATGGAATCTGGAATTGAACCAAGTGTGGATCTAGAAACACTTGATGAACGGATCAAGATTCGGGAGATGATCCTGAAGGGTCAGATTCAGGAGGCCATCGCCTTGATCAACAGCCTCCACCCAGAGCTCTTAGACACAAACCGGTATCTTTACTTTCATCTGCAGGTGAGTCCCAGCAGAGCAGTCTGGTGTGGATCTTACTAAAGATGGTCCACATTGGCTCAGAGATAAGCAGGTTAACATGCATTAATAGAATATTGTTTTAGTTTGTGTGTGGGTGGGATTTGAGTTAGCTGCTATTTTATGTATTTTAGAAGCTGCTGTTTAAATGCAAATAACTCAGATGCTAGGAAAGACTTTTCTTTGGGTTACACTTTTTTTTCTTTGAGTGCCAGGGATGGAGCCCAAGGCCTTCTGCATACTGGGCAAGCACTCTTGTCATTGAGCTATACCACCAGTCCCATGCAGTGCACTGGTGCCTGGCACCAAGTGCTTGGTGTTGCTGAGCATGTGTAGTGTCTCTTGCTGGGCATGTACCATCTAAGCTTCTCTGTCTTTGCCATTGCCAGCAACAGCATTTGATTGAGCTGATCCGCCAGCGTGAGACTGAGGCGGCGCTGGAGTTTGCCCAGACACAGTTGGCGGAGCAGGGCGAGGAAAGCAGAGAGTGCCTCACAGAGATGGAGCGCACGCTGGCCCTGCTGGCCTTTGACAGCCCCGAGGAGTCACCCTTTGGAGACCTTCTCCACATGATGCAGAGGCAAAAGGTAGAGGTCAATAAGAGGAAGCGTGTTTTTCACCCTTCATGGGTGTTCAGAGTGGGATTTCCAGGATGATGGCATGAGTGCTACTTGTGTGGTTTGAGGGGAAACCTGGCTTCTGGGCTTGTGGCACTATGGGGTGATGCTATCAGCACCTACCTAAATCTTTTATTTTGTCAAGTTAGGAGCATCAAGTTGTGACAATTAGTTCCCAAACCCTGTGCTAATTTGTTTTAATTGTCTTAATAGTCTCCTTTTTGGAAACTTAGAAAACAGCTATCTTGACTATTTTTTATATTCTGAAACTTTCTCTTGTTGCTGCCCCTCCTGTATGGCTGAATGTGCAGCTCCTTGCTTGCCCGGGCACAGGTTCCTGTTTCCCATGGGCCAGCTCAGTCCTATTAGGATTCTGTCAGAAGACCTGCCTGCCCTCACAGGTCCACTTGGGATATTTACTTGAAGCTTGCCAGGAGAGAACTCGCACTGCCCATTGTGCTGGTCTCCTCTCTCACAGATCCTTCTTTGTTCTAGAGGCTTATAGAATTTAACTGACCTGGAGGCTACATGTGACATTTGCTGACCACACTCTAGAAACTGCTGCATTAAGTTCCCGAAAAAATGCCTCAGTTACGGGTTTAATGTTTAAGTGAATAACAAACTTCTCACATTAATTGGTTCCCAAGAGTATAAAATATATTTTTGCATGTGTATCTTTTTTTTTTTACATAGGGTCTCACTATGCAGTTCAGGCTGGCCTTGAACTTACTTTGTAGCCTGGTCTGGTCTTAAACTCATGACAATTCTCCTGCTTCAGCCTCCTGAGTGCTAGGATTACAGGCTTGCACCACCACACCCAGCTTAAAATATATCATTATTAATAGACTGCTGTATTTTATGTGTGTCATTGTGTTTATGGGATGTATTTATTTTCCAGGTATGGAGTGAAGTCAACCAAGCTGTTTTAGATTATGAGAATCGTGAATCAACACCCAAGCTGGCAAAATTACTGAAACTACTACTTTGGGCTCAGAATGAGCTGGACCAGAAGAAAGTAAAATATCCCAAAATGACAGACCTCAGCAAGGGTGTGATCGAGGAGCCCAAGTAGAGCCGGTGCAGGCAGGCCCTGGCGCCCGCAGCCATGAGGCACAGGACTCGCCTCCCTCAGACTGTGATGGAAAGGTTTTCACTGAAGTAGAGAACCCTTCTCCCCCTTGTACTTTTTTTGTTTTGACCCAGAATCTTTTTAAAAGGGAATGTGTCCCTTTTAAATGCTGGCAGACCCACAGTGAAAGACACTCTTTGGAAGTCTGAGCGGTCTGTGCACGATGGCACACCCTGAGGATTTCGACACCTTGCTGTGACTGTCCCAGTGCTCTTGGTGTTCGTGGCTCCCTAGGGCTTAACTTGTCGTTGAGTGCTGCATTATTGGGGCATATCAGTTAAACTTACAGCCTTCTTCTCAAAGTACATGAAGAGCACTGACATTGTTTTGCTTTCTATTAGCTTGCAGGCAAACAGTATGTTTTCTTAATTTTCTAAGTCCTGTCAGGCCTTTATCTTTAGTTTTTCCTTACCCTGTTTTTCATTTATTTTTTTGTTTCATTTCTCATAGGAAAGAATATATAAATTTGTAAATCCTAATTCAAAGATGACTTCTGTGCGAGGGTATTGAGTTTGGTTCGTTTTCCCTTTTGGTCCAAGTTGCGTGGCTTTTGGGGAGATGTGTGTATGAGGGGCGGGGCTGTGTGTTTTTTAATTTTTTAAATATATATTTTGGTGCTGTATGTGAAGAGAGACTTGTTTATAGTAGATCAATGAACCATCTCTTGTAGGCATATTTGTTGAAAATAAAGGTTTCTCTTTGATTTCAAGAATGACCAAAATGGCCTCCAAAAAGCGCTCCCTCAGCTCAGGCATCTCTGGTTTGAGGATTGCTTTCCCTATGCTCACACAGTGAATCACCTGTCCCTGCAGCTGGAAGAGCCACTTGGCCCAGTCCACAAGTTAAGGAGCACTACTGGCAGGCAGCAGCCCTTGT
>PVKA01010235.1:0-65175 GCA_004027165.1 Ctenomys sociabilis
TATAACAAGCGAAAAGCAGAAATACAAAAGGAAACATACAACAAGTAAAATCAATTGAGTCAGATAAGGCAAAGTGAATGGCATATGCTGCAGGATACTAATCAGCTTTTCTTCTGGATGTTTAACAACCTAAGATCACAAGTCAGAGTTGGAGAAATAAGAAGAGCCACAAGGCCAGCCAACATTTTGGCCCTAGCCTTTCAAGGTCAACAAAGACTCAGGACATAGGAGAACCTGTACTGCAACAGCATGAAACTCAGGTGAGCTCCAAATTTTCTGAACAAGGAGATTATGGAGCCACAGAGGAAAGAGATTGAAGTTCTAAAGTGTGCCTGGGGAGAGTCACATGAAGAGAAAACTTTCCCTCAAGCTCTCACAGAGAGAAAACTGGTCAAGCATTGGCTGTGACTCATCCACATGGATGGCACAGACAAAGGAACTACAGAATAATGTGCAGGACTACAAGATAAACCCTGAGAGGACTTCACTGACCACATAGGAATTATAAAGTTCATGTGTTGGTATATAAGTCTTGATTTATCTAGGTCTTAACCATCCAGCAGAAAAGTATAAAAATGAAGTATACATCGTGAGCCCATAGTATTAAGCTGAGCTGTAAATGGCTATGGTCGACAATTTCTTTGAATAACTCACTATGGTTGTAGAATGCTGGACTGTGTTGGATTGTGGTGTCGAGTTCAAGCACCTAAGTTAGTTGAATGTCAATGGAGTGCTCACTTTTGACAGCTGTAGACAGAGGAAGGGTTGTAGAAAGAAAAAATCATGATGTGTGTGTATAGACAGTACAGTTGGGATAGATAACGCTGTGCTTCTACATAATTCTATGAGAGGCAAGATTTGCACTAATGGTGGTTGGACAGGATATTATGTCAGCTTCTGGTACTATGGTCATCCATTAGGTAAATAATTATTGAATTTTTGATATAATTCAGGTATAAAAAATAAGATAAGTAAGCAGCTACACTCTTAATTCACTGATAAGAGATATCTGCTAAAATAATATCTGTAAATATAATATCATGTATGCACCTTGTACAATACCAAAACGTTATGAAAACAGTTTACAATGTATTAATTTATCGAATCTGTATGGTTAAGGTGTCCTGAAACTGTCTGATTGACATTTGTATTTCAATAAAAAAAAAAAAAATTATTGCAGCCTCCTATTTCCTTTGCCTGGAATGCTTGCTCCCCAGATACCCAGAGTTTGTTTCCTCTATTCCCAGGTCTCTTTTCAAATGTAGTTTTACTGGGCACCATCTCTGACCATCTTACGCCAAAAAATCAACTTTCCCTGCAACCTTCCCTAAACCCCTAACCCTATCGTATATTTCTACACCATGCTTTATACCATCTCCATAGCGCTTAGGAAAGTAAGAACCATGTGTTAAGCTGAGCACTGATACTCCTGCCCTGAACATCTCTTAACATACAGTAAACACTCAGTAAACTAGATTGAGCATAGGGAAGAATTTCAGTGCAACACAAATGGGGAAAAGCAGATGCACTGGAGATCTTTCTTGGTAAACTAATCAGATTATGATGATTTCTTAGATACTGAGTGGAAGGAGATGAAGACAGAGCTGAGTAGGAGGCTATTACGTTTGTGACCCAAACCAAGTTGATGGTAAACCATTCACTGAAATAGAGGAGATGAGAGGAATAGCTTAGTGCAGCATAAATTCAATTTTGTAGTTCAGATCAAGGTTATGGGAACATATTTAACTGAAGGTGTGCTGGGGGCAGTGGGCTCCGGAACTCTTAATTGGGTTCATGCTGAGCGTTCATCTCTGTTAGGTACAGAACAACTAGGTGGGGAGAAGAGAACACATATTGCTGAGTTATTCTTACAAGGAAAGCTAAATCCTGTTAGCTCACCCCTCAGGTGAACATGGCCAAGCAGCTACCCTTCAGGAGCCCATCAGGAAACCACATTCTCCAAGCTGCCAAGTCTCATTGTCTAATCAGAACCATTTTACAGTCTGACGCTGGGGGTTCCTGTTTGCCATTCACAGCCTACTATATTTTATTGCACCTCCTGACATTGTTACACAACATTTATTGAAAGCACATTTGATGGTAATGAAGTTTCTATTAACTATGATTAAATCTCATAAAGCACCTGAAGATAATTTAAGATGTGCAGAAGCAGAAAATGAAACATTCGGTTTAGTACATTAGGAAACGTAACTGATTAAATTATCTCATTTACAATAAGTGCTTTCAGGAGCTATGCAGTGCGCATATTTCCCCCAGTTTGTCACTCTGATTTGGCAACAGATATCTTAAGACTTCACTTTCTGTACTGTGCCTTCCTACAACTCAGAGCTCGGTCTTCTGCCTGCCTGGTCCTAGATGATAGTGTGCAAGGCTTTGGTGACATGTCTCATCCAGCAGGCTTGGCAGAGGATGGTGTGTGCAGCTCTATATAAGAGCAGGTTCTTTCCCAATTATCTTCATAATTGACTTTGATTTTGCATCACTACTGATTCCCATGGACTTACACTAAGCCCCACTCTGACAGAACAACTGCAGCCTGAGTCTGGGTAATGCACTCCTAACCATGCGGCTTACAGAACCTCGAACGGATTCCTCTGGGAGCCTTTTGCAATCACATCGATTCTGTTAAGGTTTTATTTTTAGGGAAATCACAAATTAAAACAGTTTAAGCGGTTCCATTGCAGTATCCAGCAATTAAGCATGGTGTTCAGGAGCAAGAACCCCAAGTAAAAACTAATTCGGGAGTCCCTGAGGACCAGAAATAGCTTCTGTGGGGCTTATGGCTGGAAGTACAGATGTAACCAAATTAGAATGGCACAAGACTCACAAACTAAGTGTGAAATTAATTTTAAACACATACACATGTGCATTTCTAAGTAGCCCTCACACGGGCGACCAAATGGCCACCCATGATCTTGCTTTTACTATATACCAGAATGAGCTGATAGCCTGGGTGTGGGACTACAAAGACCCAGGTGCCCTGGCACTACCCCCACCCAAGGGACACAGGCAAAGGTCCAATGTTCAGCAATCCGTGTCTTCCTTCTTTCCTCAACATATGCACACACAAGTAAGCACACATATGCACAGCCAGGTTCCCCTAACCTCCAGCTTACTAAAAGTTCAAACTCAATCATATTGATCCTTTGGGATCAAAGATTCTTCTAAAAGCAACTGACAGGAGAGAAAGAAGAAAGTTTGTTTTTGTTGTTTTACAAAATTCTCAGCTTCTGCAAGTAATGGTCTCACTGTATCTCTAGGCTGTCTGATGCAACAGAAGGCAGGGGCAGCAGGATGGGCTTTGTGAATATTTCCTGTATATCTCCTGATTCCCTTCCAAAGACACCAATTTTTATCTTTCCTCACATGATCTTAATTCAAAGAAGTTAGCTAATAAATGCTATTAACTCTCCCAAGCTCTTTGAATTTTAATGTCCTTGAATTTAAAAGATCAAAAGTCAGTCATTTTTTTCCTAAAATGAGAGAAACTGGGCAGGGCATCTTTCTCAAGCTTTACAAACCAAGCCAGCTGAACAGCTGTCTATCAGTGCTAGTGATAACAGCTGCATGGCTGGTGCCTTACATCTTGAGGTACTGTATATCTGAGTGTATATTAACACTGCATATTAACAGATTGATTCTCAGCAACAACCCCTGCTGGGGATACTAATTCAATTGTTCTGTTCTGAGATAGGGCATAGTTAATGAGTTCATATCAGATCCCCAAATTTTGATACATGTGGTTTCTGATCCACTTTCTTTTTTCTGATCTTGGGGACTGAACCCAGGGCTCTTGTACCAAGTCACACCTCTGTGTGTATGTGTGTATGTGCATGTGTGCGTGTGTGTGTGTTTCTGTCTGTCTGTCTTTATTTTGAGACAAATTCATACTAACTTCTTCCTAGATCCTGCCCCATGCCCGCCCAGCCAGAGCAACTGGCCTGAGACAGCGGGGCTGACTCTGGCAACCTCCTAGATCCCACCCCACGCCCGCCTAGCCAGAGCAACAGGGCTTGAATTTTCTATTGCCTGCCTCGACCTTTCAGACTGCTGGGACTATAGGCATACACTATTATGCCTAGATTCTGTTTTACTTCTTGAAGGATACTTTTCTAAGCAATTGGTTTTCAGCTTAAGTAGAACATTAGACTCATTTGGGTAGCATTGAAAAAATATGGATCCTTGAGCTCTAGTACCATTCGCTGAACATTCTGACTTCACTGATACAGTTTAGGACCTGGGATTTAAAAAATGCTCTGGATGATTCTAAAGCAGTCAAAAACTGAGGACAGAAAGGTCGAAGGTCAAGCTGCTAATTATTTAAGTCATGTTCCTTTCTTCAAATCTACTGGATGCAAAAGGGAAAAGAAGGTCCAGGCCTCTTCAGGAAGCACGCCTGCATCCAGGGAGAGCAAGCAACCACTGCATCAGCTCCTAGGGATCTCACTGTGGAATTCTGGCTTCTAGTCTCCCCAGCTGTCATGGAAGCCATGGCAGCTGGGACTCAGGGCTTGTTGCCACAGCTCTGCTTCTTCCTCTTCCTGCTCTGCCTCCTGCTGTTCCTTCTCCATGGAGTCCCTTGGAGTCAGGCTTTGGCCCAAAGCCTGCTCTCATGAAAGCATGTGCTGACAAATATTTATTAATTTTAATGCTATAAATCTCCAGAAATAAGAATCCTAGATGACATTTTCAGAGCAGTGGACTTGTAGGCAGAAAGAATAAAGAAGAGAGATTTACTTTTGCTCTGGGGGGGGGAGAGGCGTGCATATTTCTTTTTGATTTAAACCTCTGATAGGAGGCTCCAAACTGAGAGTGAAGCCCCCAAAGCACTGGCTCTTTCATAGGAACTTCAACTCTGCTCAGTGCCTAAACAAATACAACAGTAAGGCAGCAAATATGAGAATAAATTATATTCACAAGAGGAAAAATAACTTACTTTGGGGTTTTATTTCATGAAGAGGTTTTTTATCTAAAAGAAAGAAAGAGAAAAAGAAAGTTGCATTTAATAAATTTGCATGGAGTAGATATATTTCCTGTATCACTTTATATCTACCTCTATAAATTTTAAATTTTTCTACATTGGTGCAGATAATGTGAATTCTGCTGTCCATATTTTTCTTCCTCATGCTAACATTTTATTTCTTTCCTTTTAAATGCTTTCCTAAGATGGTCACTTTCAAAATTTTTATTTTCCCTTGAATCCACTAGTGTTTTTCTCTGGGCCTGTGCAAGATTCTTATCAGCATGATGAGAATGGTGAGCTTGCTCCCGACTCCATTTTCATATACAGCAAGAAGGCTGCCAAGGTAAGAGATGCCACTTCACTATGTATGATGATAGCAAAGGAAAGCAGTGGATGAATATTTAAGGGGAGCCTGCACTGGTTTGCAGCAATCACAGGTGATACAGAATTGCAAAGTAGGCTTTTGGATCTGTTCACCTGCACTCTGTGTGCTGCTAGGGTGGGGCTCTTCAGATATCACTTTACTTCATGTGTCTATTATCTGTTAAAATGAGTACCATCTCCCTCAATAATCAGCAGAGCCCCACTAGATGGGGTTCAGAAAGAAAAGACGCTGGGCAAGACTGCGAGACAAAGTTCAGCATAGGCACAGCCAATTTTCCTCATTTCTCCCCAGTGGCCTCCATCTTCCCTCCTGTCCCATGGCCTGGCACCAATGACTGAACCTATTGAGTCAGTGGAGATGCGGTCCTGTGGCTTTCTTGCCCAACCACACCTCTGCTCTTCTGACCAGGCCCTGCCTCACTTCAGGAACACTATCCAACTGACTGCATTGGCGTCCTTCCAGGCAGATAAATGTATGTGTTGTCCACTGTGGGGGTTTTGTTCCTTAACTTATGCCTACACTTAATGTTGATCTTGACAGGAAAACTCTCACTGTCTATAAATGCAGTGTGCTTTAAATATAGCTGTTGTGTGTTTTGTCACCTAATCGGTTATGGAAGTAGCTTTTCCAAGTTGTGGAATAAATCACACTTGTGCAAATGAGTCTTTTTCAAAGAAAAAACAATGGAAGGGGAAAGTGAGGTGATGAAGGGTGACACTTGGCAAATCCTTCTTTAAAATGAAAAATCCCCACAAAAGAGAACAATGTCCTTACACTGCTATGGCCATGCCAGGCTTGTAGTGAGTTCTGTACACACTACATCTGCCTCCCTGCACAGATTCAGCGCCACTAGACTTCCCCTGAGCAGGTGGCCTCTGCAGAAGTCCAGATGCTACTGCACGCAAGAAGGAGAATGAAATGACTTTGGTTGGTTCAAGCTAACTTCAGCTTTTGCTTATCACAGGGTGTCTGAAAGCAGCTGGCGTGGGTGCAGCAGCGCTGGCAGGCGGAGCTCAGACATCGGATGTGATACATTGCTACCACTATGCAAGAAGACACAGCGAACATCTGTCTGAAGCTCTGGCTGAGCTTAACAGTATTGTCTTCCTTCTGAACCACAGGAATGGAGATTATGCCAGGTAGCAACATAAAACTGTATTTCAAACAGGTGAAATATATAATGACTCCCGGAAAGATTTGAAATAAAGCCTGGCCAAAATCAAACCAAAACAAAACTGGAGTGACAGAGTTCTTCTGGGTACATCTCTAAAAGGAAATCAGAAATAGGACTGAGGTGCCCAGGACCAAGCCCACAAAGGAACACAGGAGGGGGCATGACCCCCTAGAACGTGTTCTGGTGCTGTGGTTACTAGCAATGTGCAATTATTGCTGATTGTCAGCGTTAAGAGTAGGTCAAAATTCTGAATTGCATAATTCTTCCCATGTGACCTTAGTGTTCTGTACAGTAAAATGGAAACAAAATAGCCTTGAAGGTTGGTACTGCAGATTAATCATGATAAATGTAAAGCATGCAGCATAAGGTGGACACATATGTCTTCAATAAGTGCAATGTTAGCTACTAATATAATTGCTGTAGCTGATAACAGCAAGGGTAATTATGATGACTATCATTCATTCAGAGTGAGAAATGCCTGCTTGTGTCATTGTTCCGAGAAAAGTCATAACCTCAAATCAAAAGTTCTATTGAATTTTGAGATACTTAAATGCAAGTCACACTTATATTTGGACCAGGACTTTGCTCTTATGAGATCCGTGTAGGTCAAAAGTCCAGTTTCCTCACATGCAAAAAGAAGGGCAGAAACCAGAAAGCTACTAGGACTCCCCTCTCTTCACCTGTTGTCCATCTGCTGGACAGAAGCCAGACCCACTCCCAACACTGAATCCAAAAAATGGCCTAAAGCAGAATAAAAGGGCTGCGGCTCTATGCTAATTCTTCCTGCTGAAGTGCAGTGCACCTTGTGGATTGAGTGGCAACTTCTTACAGAAAACACTGGCTGCTTCTGGGGCCCAAAAGGACTTCAGTGCCCTGGCATCAGCATCAAATCTGAAGTTTTCTATCCAGTACTTTTGTGACAAACAGGTGCCTTTGGCAGCAAGCTGCAGCACAGAGCATTTTTCCAGCCGGCAATGTCTGATCTGACAAGGGTTTGTAGCGAGCATGAGGGAGGATCTCGCTGACCCCTCCAACCGTGCAAGCCCTGCCCCCTCCGCATCCGGGTTCTGCCACTGCATTTGCATGATCGTTTCCTCACAAGTCTCAGGGCCATGCATCAGCTGGGCCTTGGTCGACCAATTTATCTCCACTTTAATTTTCCCTCTTTTCAAAGGCCATATTCAAATGACCCTTAGGAAATTAATTCATTAAAGTTGTGCTTCTTAATGCTGACAACACATCAGCATTACCTGGGGAGTTCCTAAAATAAATGCATTTGCTGGGCCCTGCTCCAAGAGGTGCTGATTAATCAGTGATTATGTTTTTGTGATTATTGCTACTTGGTGGCAACACGTCCGAGACTCCATGTGGTCCACCATAGTCTCTGCCTCTCCAGTGGGTCTTGGGGTATCTATGGTTCACAGGTAGGCAGAGAAATATTGCAATTTGGAGCCCATTGCAGCTGAGCTTCGGTTTTACAATATATATATATATTGAGAGGTGCCATCAGGGAGAAGGAAAATTGATAAGTAATTGTAAATCAGTTGTATAGACTTTGGGTAACTACAAGTTAAAGATTAAAATGTAGTTTTCAATAGTGTTTGTAATTGTTATGTTTTCTTATAAATTATTTTAAATATTTATGGAAATACTAAGCAGTTATTCCTTCCAAAATGGAAAAAAAAAGTATAGACAAGAAGGAGGAAAAGAAAAAACCCACGCTGTAGTAATTTGCCACCAAATTAGTCACACATACATGTCCAGTTTTTTCTAATAATTTTATATAAATATATATGCAAATAGATGTATACATATACAATTAAATATACACGTATATTCTGATAGAAATGTTAACATGAAATCATATGGTTATTGGTCATTTTAGGCAGCATATGCAATCATCTTTAACATATTTTCCCAAGCCTGCTTTTGTTATTTACCACTGCAAGGCCAATATTCCTCGTGTCAGCATGTGGGTATATGGATATAAGCATAAAAAGAGGGGAATGTGTGAAGGAGAGACAGAACACCATTTACGTTTCTTCTTTGGTGGTGATTCACTCTTTTTATTTTCTTAAATTTTTCCTGTTTCTTTTTTTCTTTTTTTGCTAAAAAAATCATTCCTAAATCATTTCCATGGTGTCCACTGTTCCCAGGAGCTATTTAAAACTGCATTCCTACTAACCTATCTACATGCAGCCTCTCCCTGCTAGGGGACACCTGTGACCAGCTGCATGCAGCCCACATCCTGAGGACCCCGCAAGCAGGTCCCAGGAAGTAGGCAGTGCACACAGATGGGCTCAGTCTCCAGCCCAAGAGAGTGCGAGGGACAGCACCCCAAATGCTACTCGTTGTGATGATTTGAACACAGCACTGATATGTTCCATGCTAGAATTTGTATCATTTTTCACTTTAATCATAGGGCCACTATCTGCCAAGACAGCAGTTCTCTTCCCAGGGGACAATTCAAATACATTCTTATAGAAAACATGCATCATTCTTTTACTTCATTAGTCCCACCATTTACTTTCAACGATAACTTTTATTATTTCCTTCTTTAGAGATCAAATTTTGGAAACCTTTTAACCTCCTCAAACTATGTATTAACCGTTGTGCCTTCTATATTATTAGACCACTTAATCTCTTTTTCTCCCTACACTCTTTTTCTTTAATTGGTGCAATAATTTTCTAGCATCATCATGCAAGATTCTCCCTTGATTCCACACTGTCTCCAAGTCAGAGCTAGGTAGTTTGCTCACTTCCTGTCCTTCTGTTAACTGGACCCACCACACCGCATCTGACTTCCTCCTGAAAGCCACACACGTGATAAAACTATGAACTCCAAGGTCTCGCCTGAAAGCTCGTATGCATGTGACGGCTCTTCCCTAGGGTGCCCTTCTTCCTACAGCCCACTTAAATGTCTCTTGCCAAGGAATGCATCACTTTCTGAGTCCCTCATGAAATCTCTGGTGATTATTCCATTTACATGGATAGCTCCCTTCTCTAGGCAGTTTGTCCTACTTACAAGTGCTAAAACTTCCAAAAATCAATCTCTATATAAATGTCTCTTTGCAATATTTTATGTTGGGTCTTTTTGGGGGTGGGGCATGTTAAGACAGGGTCTCACTATGTACTTTGGGCTGCCACTGAAGTCACTACATAGCCCAGGCTGACCTTGAACTCCAGACAGTCCTCCTCAGTGTTGGGATTACTGGGATCTGTCTCCATGACTAGCTGTGGTTTACACTTTTGTAAGGGTCATCACTTATGGTTTCCTAAGATGTAAGTCATTTTTAAGTTATTAGTTCATGTGATACTATAACCACAGAGTCAGGGCAACAGAATTAGGGAGAAAAATGAAATTCAAAGCTGTTTGTTTGGTTATTGGTTGATATATAGAAAAGAGTTTGAGATTACTGATTAATGGTATATTTCAGGCTTTATAGACTGGTAAATTTTTTTAACTGGGGATCGAACTCAGACCCTTGTTCTTGCCAGGCAGCTGGAAGGCACTTATGCCACTGGCCTATCTCCCAGGCCCCAAGGCTAGTTACATTCTTGCTTCCCAACTTCCACCAACAGCCCCAAGTTTCTCAGTGTGTGTAGGCTTCATAAGGTTTCTGCAATGTGGTTTGAACACGTCCTTGGAAGACAGGCACGGTGGCTAGGAGGGATGCTTCTGGGGCTGTTCAGTTGGCGATGTCTGGGAGAGGAACAACTGGTTTCCTCAGAGAAGTCAGGGTTTTTACTGGATTCTAGCACTACAGAGCAAAAATAACTCACTTAGCTAAATCTTGTGCATATTGGCAAAGGAGAAATAATTCAGTGACATCTTCTCCCGAAGAATGATTCAAGATCCTGTCATGTTATTTAGGTGAAGCCAAATGGTATCTCAACTGATGGCTCATGGATATCATTTTTGATGACAATGACCTTTTAGAGATGTCCCTGAGCCAAAGCATATGATGAGTAAGTATTTAGGAGAGGTAACCTTTCCCTCTTTTATGTCAAATTCTGAATTTCAAACAAATATCTTTATCATAACTATTTTTACAAGTTATATTTGGATATTTTCTTTCTAGACTAAGCTATTTAAATTTCTAGATGCCATATCAACCTATGTTTTTAATTTTTACTTTTGGCATAATTGTAAGAATTTGGTAAAAAGATAATGTTCTAATAAATGGACAAACCCTGTAGTGAGCAAATCAAGGGAATTAGTATATCTACCACTTTAAACACATATGATTTCTTTGTGGAGAAAGTGTTCAAAATTCTCTTTTCTTGCTCTTTGAAATATGTACTGTACCATAAGTAGTGATCACCCACTGCTGCGTAACATGGTACAAAAAAGCCACTCTCCTTCCTCACAGTCACATGGCGCTTGTTGCCAAACTCTCCCCACCCCCTGCTTCTTGCTTCCCCAGCTTCTGGTAAGCACCACTCCATGTCACATGTGCACAAAGGGGTGCACTTCAGCTATGAAGTGCTGTCACTTGCCAGGGTATAGATGGACCTGCTATTCAGTATGTTCGGTAAAATTAGCCAGGCAAAGGGATCCAAGTACCGTACCATCTAATTCCTATGTAGGTCCATTTCAGTCGATGCTGTGATGCACAGAGCGAAATACGTTACTGAGCTACTGACTGCACGTAGCTTTAAACATAGGTCACAAGATTTTCTTAGAAACTGGCCTCAAAGTGATAAAATAAAATGTTTTCAACTCTGCTCAAAGTGAAGGCATATATTAAATTCTTTTCCTATCTTATGATTTTTTTGCTTTGATTCCCTAGCTTTCATCTGTCCTAGAAATATGTGCATATTCAAAACTGAACAAAAATATTCAAAGACCTTAAATCAAGCTTAAGGAAAGCACTTAATGTTGTCATGGTGATCACTTATTTTAAGGCATAAGCTATATATACTTAAGATATTTTTAATTATTTTAAAATATTGTTCTGTTCAGCATTATTCACAGTATTAAAGACATGGAAACCACCTAAATGTACATGCATGGATGAATGGAGAAAAAAATGTTTGTGTGCAAGTGTACATATGCGATAAAGTACTCAGCTTTTCCAAGAAGGAAAATCCTGACTTTATGATAGAACATGAGAACCTGAAGGAACACACGAGGTGAAATAAGGCAGATGCATAAATACAAATATCACCTAATCGCACTTATGTATGGACTCTAACAATGCCAAGCACACAGGAACAGCAGGATGGGCATTATAGTTGGGCTTAGGGTAGGAGATGTGAAGGGATGGGAGTAGTTTCAGTCAAGTATGTAAAATCATTCTAGGGATCTAAAGTATGACAGTGGACCACCATTAATGATAGTAGGTAGCACACATTTACTCTTTCTATAGTTAAAAGCCAGAAAAGATATGTGACGAGATGCCTGCTCATTATTTCACATGCATACAAATATCAAATCATGAAGTTGTACAACATGACAATGTACAATGCTTAGCTCTCAAGTCTACCTCAAAATAGTTGGAAAAATGAGTGCTGCCTAAGTGCTTGCCTTGGCAATGTGGTCTGGTAGCTTCCTGCTGAATGCAGGGTGGTCCTATAGCTGCTGGACCACAGGAGGTCTGTGTGGAGGGGATGGGGTCATCAGAATGATTCCTTACTCATTGGTAAGAAAATATTCACTGGCATATGCACAGGCTATGAAGTTTTACACAACATATGGAAAGGGAGAATTTTGTACTGAAGATACTTGGTTTCCAACTTGGTCTCTTAGCTTCTCCCGTCCTCATGCTGGACCTACTATTCGGACCATGCTACTTCTACATAAATTTTGCCTGCATTTTTTTTTTTTTGTTCCTAGTACCTAGAAGAAAACATGGAATACAGCAGAATGTCTGTGAATTTGGTTGAATGGATCAGTGCTTCTGGCTTTGTATTTTACTTCTATTACAGTTAGTACACAGGCAACTTTCCTTTTTACCTTCAATGAATTCCTTAAGCATTGCCTTCACTGTGGCTTCTCAATGAACAGTTTGCAGGAAAATGCTAAAGAAAAACATTTGATAAGTCAGTTCTTAAGTGAGGTTGCCCAGCTGCTTTCATCATTTTAGGGAATACTAGAAGAAGTGGACATCTACAGCTTATTTATTTTATTTATTTGACACAGGGTCTGACTATGAAGTTCAGACTCATAGAGATCCTCCTGTCTCAGCCTCCTCAGTGCTGAGATTACAGAGTATACCATCATGCCCACATCATACAGTCCCAGGGATTGAACTCACATCCTTGCACTTGCCATGTAGGTATTTAGACCACTGAGCTATCTCCCTAGCCCAGACATCTCAATTTAAAGGAGGAGCAGTTTAAATTAGCTCAGAGTTTTTGAGGATTCAGTCCTTATGGGTCTATGACATAAACAGCATGGTGGAAGGGGCTGGCAGAAAGCAGCTGCTCCTGTCACAGCAGGGAGAAGACAGAGAGCACAGGAGAAGATGGGATGGAGAGTCTGCAAAGCACTCCTCCCGGGATTCACCTCTTGTGAAAGCATGCCACTGGTGAGTAGAACATATTTCTAATCCTATCACTTTCCAAAAGGCACACCCTGAGCATGTTACAGTTCTGGGATCTATTCTAGATTTAAACAATTTGCTTCAGATAGTAAAGTTACTACCTCTATTCTACATAACTATTATGCCAACCATTAGTCCTAGGGATTAACAAATTAGAATAAACTCAAAATCCTGACCTCTCAGTTGCATTACATTTATAGTGTATATATAGGGCATGTATTTATTTTGTGCCAGTATACACATGTTAATACTATATAAAAGATATACAAAATAGAGTGATTTCACATTTTTAAGCTGTGGTGAAACTTAGAGATAATTCTCATCTTCCTCATTTTAAAGATGTGGACACTAGGTTTAATATTGAGATTTGTCCAACTCCCACATGCTAATTAAGAGAAACACCTTAACTTGGACCTTGAACTTGTAACTAGTACTTTAGAGCTCTTTTTGGTCCCTAGCCCATGATATCTGCCTAACTAATCATAGCAATTTTTTTTTCCATCTAATACTACCACTGACCTGTATAAACAAACATAAGCAAAGTCAGTTATTTTCCTATTAGATGCACCCATTCAGGAAAAAGAAGAAGATCAGGGTAAATGGAGCTAATAATAATGTCTATTGATGATGTGTTTGCTTTATTTATCTCCTTTCTCAATGGTCTTGAGGAAGCATCCATATTTAATGTGCAATTTAAGAAGAAAAACTGGAATCAAAAAGAGAGCTTTCTTCTATCTTTATGAATTCACTTATGTCAGCACACCCCAGAGCCCAATGAATTTTTTTACAAGACTAGATTACTTAGCTTTAAATCACTTCACTGATTGCCATTTCGTTTTTAGCCCAGTTACTCTATGATCTCAACATTAGATTGTTTTTTCTACTATAGATTAATATCTCTTACCCAAATTATTATACTGTTTAATCCTCAATTAATTACATTGCAAATAAAGAACTTAAATTCAGGGAACTAATGTTTATATGGTAGAAATTTCTGGCATAGAAAACACCTGGTAGTTTGTGAGACCAAACTTATTGCTGTTGAGAAATACCAAACTGGCCAAATAGCTCAGCGGATTAAAGCACCTGCAAGCAGGTCCAGGGGCCATGGGTTCAATCCTCTTGCCTGACATGCTGGCCTCACTCTGGGCACCCTGAGATAGCGATTGAGACTGGGCTTGATGGTGGGTGCCTGTATCCCCAGCTCTTGGGATGCTGTAAACAGGCAGATCACTATGAGTCTCTCTGGTAGTGAAACCCTGAACACTCTGTAGAACTTTCCCTAAAATACAAAATTTCCAAGTGAGAAATAAGAGAAGTTAAAAGCATTCAACAACCCTAGACATGTAATTATTCCAAGGTAGTTAGCAAAACAGATAATCCTGGGACCTGTAGGATGCTGCACAGTCCAGTAAGTAATGTGTATATTTTTAGGTTTGCCACCCTTCCCACCATAAGAAGGGAGTTTTAAACTTGAGTTGACATGTAATGATTTGCTTTATAAAACTAGTTTCTGTCAAAGTTGTTAGAATACATATTCTTCTAATGAATCAAGAGAACTTGAACACCGACTCTCATTGTCTGCAGGAATAAGACAATATTCAAGAGGCTGTTGCAAAAGTAAAACACAGCATTTCTTATTTAATTTCTCCAAAACAATCTAAGCAAGGGTAAAGAAACATACTAAAAGATGTTGAGGAGGTGGGCATAAATCAGAAAAGTGGGCACAAGAGGAAAATAAGGGAGGAAGGGAAAAAGGAACAGAGGCAGAATGTGAGAGACAGAGACATGGAGACAGACATAATAATCACCTTGATTTCTATTACCTAAGATATCAGTTATCACCTAGGTTACTGTTGTGACTATGTACTTGGAGCAGAGACCAATGAAAAAATGAGTACAGTGGCAGAAGGACAGTGTGAAGTGTACAGTGGGTACATTACAAAGGGGAGAAATTTTATGGTACTGCATTGTTTGTGGTTTATTCTTTTTTTTGTGGTTCACTCTTGATCTTCTTTATGCTCAGTTCCACCTAGGACATGGTGCCCAGTGTAAGTCTTATTATGAGGTAGAAACAACAACAACAACAACAAAACAGTTATAGATGCATGGAATTTAAAAGAATGCATTTATTAAGACATGTGTATTGAGATACTGTTTTGTTTTTATGTTTTTTTTTTTTTCAGAACCAGGAACTGAACTCGGGTCCCTGTGCTTGGCAGGGAAATGCTTATTCACTGAGCCATCTCCCCAGCCCTGAGATACTGCTTTTTAATAAGCATGAGGAACACTTGAGCCACTCCACTCTGTCATTAAAGCCCCCCCGCTACTCAGTGGTCTTCTTGTGGAATCCCATAATAGGAGAGTGTTTGTTGGGACACGGGGAGAGATTGTTGCTAAGCAGCTGATGACTCCATGTGTGGCCCAGTCTACATCCTTATTGCTCCTGTGGGTCTGCAGTGCTATATCCACATTTGTTATGCAGGAGGTACTATGGCATTTCTGAAGTAATCAATTGTTTGTTATGCAGAAAGGCAAGCTATTGTGTATTTCTAAGGAAAAATGTTGCATTGAAAGGAGCACCTAATATGTACAATAAATGGTAGAAAGGGATTTTTACTATAAAACAACTTGAGAGAATTAGCAAGCAATAGGATACTCCCTGATAGTACAAAAAAAAACCTTGTCATGATGTCATGTCTCTGATGTCATTTCCTTTCCTCTTTTTGTCTGTCTGTCTTTCTTTTTTAACATGTATTTTGTACACAGCTCTGACTCCTAGTGATCCCCTTGTTTTCAGCCTCCCTGCCACTGAGATTATAGGAATGCGCCACCATACCCAGACTTTTTCAATGGCTCAACATGCCCAGGAACAGGGCCAACATGGCATGGGGCACCTGGGATCTAACCCCAGTCCCTGTGCTTGCCTATGTAGGCTCTTAGTCTTCTGATTTTTCTACTGAACTTCATTTCTTTACTATGTAGAATTTGTGTAGATGTTTCTGATATATGAACTTATTCAATTAAAAGTTGAAGTAGAAGCCAAAGATGCTTCTCAAGTCTTTGTCTAAAGAATGGAACTGTTGAATTTTCTTTTGGTAAAAGACACTCAACTGCTATAATCTTATATGCAAACCACTAGAAAGCACAGTACAGGAGTCACTCCAGATGCTCTGTGCTATCTACAGTATAAAATTGCCCTTACACAATATCCTAGGAAATACAAGAAAATAACTTAGGTAATGTCTGTAATAGATAACAGAGAGGTGTAGAATAGTCAAAGAAAAGTACTTAAGGAAGCAACATTATTTTCATGTGGTTACAGTTTCACCTTTGCAAGGGCTTGCTAGGAGAAACTTCAACAGACAAGGTGGTTATATTGTTAGCTGGAGCTGGGAATATTTATTTGAACCTGCTTTTGTACAGGTGTCTTTAGTCTTGATATCATTTCCAAAGTGTCAGTTCAAACTTTTCTTATCATATAGCCCTCAGAAAAAACAAACCACCATTTAACTGATGTTTCATTTTCTGAACTGCCAATGTTGACCTAATCTACACTGTATCTTGACAAGAAGGACAGATTAGCTCTCAGGTGGTTCAGCCTTGAAGGTTTCCCCTTTCTCTTTGAGGTATCTGTGGCATTTCGCTGGCTTTAGAAACTTTACTCATCTAATCACTAATCCCTTCTGAAGCAGATCCATTTGATCTTCTCAAGCCAAAGCGCTAAGTTTTATTTCTCCTGGAATAAAGAAAAAGAAAGAAGTCCTCCTGTTCCTCAAGATCAAACTAAATAACTCACCATTTCCAGCTTTCAGTTCCTATTTAGCCAGGATTGTGATTTGCAGAGCATAGATGTGCTAAACTCAGCAAGTAGGATGTTGTTCTGCAAGCTTCCTGACTTTGATGTTCCAGATAAGAGACTATAGATTCACATTTTTTCTTTATAATCATGGGTATTATTTTCCATAACTATCTTTCCTCATGGAAAAGCAATGTTCCACCTTCAGGCTACTGGGCGTTTATGCCTGCAATTTGGATTTACAAATTCACTGTTATTCGCAAAAATAGTCTGATTCCCCTGACACTGGGCACAGGGCATGCACTTCCTTGTTGGGATCATGTAGGTGTGACTGCCTGTGATAACACAATACCAAGGTTCTGTGCTCCAGTTACAATTGACCAAGCAACAATCACACCCAAATATTAAAGTGATCATTCAGAGCTGGCAGTGTCCTGTCTTGAAAAAAAATGCAGCAATCAGGAACAAGAGAGAAAACACAGATGCTTGACTGAAGGATAAAAAAGGAGAGAGAAAGATGAAAGCAATGTAGGTCATCCAAGAGTCAAGAAAAGTCCTTGTCAAACCTCCAAGAGAAGGTGAGAACGGGGAAATTGTTTCAGGGCAATATTTGTTATAAAGAGAAAAATTAGGATGAAGGAAATTCCCAAGTTGTACTGTGACCTAGATCCTTCAGCAAAGCTACTGCCCCATAAAGCTGTTGCCAAGTGCTATTTTAATCCAAGCTAGCTTTTGTTGGAGCTCTGTCCTGAGAGTATAGTTATTCCTACCATGAGCTCTGTGACAGAGAACCAGTGAGCAACACAGGGTAATATTGGCAGCATGTAATTGGATGCTTAGTAGTTCCTGTTCAGATTGTGAAAAGTTACTCGATTTTTCTTGCTATTGGTAGTCTCTTTCTGTCTATCAAGAGAGAATATATCCTGGAGTTGGGCTTTTATGACACAGCTGCTTCCACAGTTATGCTGATATATCTCATTCAGTCCAATGACTTCACATACTTTGCTTTATCTCTGTCAAAAATTTTTAGCCACTGTAGCTCTTAAGTTACTAGATAGTATTTGAGTTACCATAATTTATATGTTATGCAAGCTAAAGATGCTAGAATAAATATGTTTAAGTAGAACACAAAGTGGAATAAGTGAATGGAGTGAACAGAACAAGATGCACATGTAGCATTTTCAACTCATGGGTTGGATTTGACAGAGATCCCACATCCACAGCTGAACCTATCCAGATGCACTGTCTTCACAGCTATTTTATTTTCTCTGTAGGAAAATACTGAGGGCACAGGAAACTACTCGTGTGTCATCAAAACCCTACTTGGTCAATTTTCACAGGAGGATTTGTCCAGGAAATCAACAAATTATTTAAAGCACTACCTAAACTTTGCCTCTGAGTAACTTTAGAAATTTTTAAGTTCTTAAATTTCATGAGTACCACAAGTACATATAAATCTGTGGTATTTAACTGTATGTGTCAACTTGCTTGGATCAGAATGCCTAGATATTTTGTCACATGTTATATTCTAGCTATCTTTTTGAGAATGATAAAGCAGATGAAACTAATGTGAAAGGATCACTTTCAGTCATCTAAAGTTCTGAACGAAGCAAGAGGCTGACCCTCTCCCCTGAGTGAGAGAGAATCCTCCTCCTCAGAGTCTCTAACCAGAGATATCTGCTTATCCTACTCACAGTACCTGAACTGGAATATCAGGTTTTCTTGGTTCAACTGCTTCTCAACCTTGGGCTTGAACTGGGTGACTATCTTTGCAGACTTGGACTTGTCAAGATTCGTAACTGCATGAGCTGATTTTTCACAAGTACCTGTATCGCTCCAGTGAAGCATCTCTTTTCCCTGTATCCCACTGATTATTTGGGAAACCAGACAAATATGTGATCTCAGATTTTTAAGCAATATCCACTCTTGGAAGTACTTTCAGTGCTATTAATTCTTTTCAGTCCTAAACCAAATTTTTGCCCTATCAATGAGTAGGTATATGTCATAAGTAGGAATCAATGACATTCATGAATTTGATAGCTATTCTTTCTTAAACTTAGAGCTCACCATCGTCTGTCTTCAGACTTCTCTAAGGCTTTTAGACAATTAAGGATGAATGCTGATATCCATAGATTTTCCCCAAGTAAAGTGTATGGTAGATAGCTATGTGTATTACTATTATTATCTAAAATTCAACCTGTATCCACATAGTTACACTGTCATCCTTCTTTATGACATATGAAATTGATAGTACTAACTTTATCACTTAAAGACATGGCCACAATATTAAAAAAAGCATTCACATCTCAGAGGTATGTTTCATAAAGAATCTAGCGGTACTCAAGAGTTGTCAGAACCCATTTTCTTAAGTGTCTTGCCTGTTTCATTGAGTTTGCCTTCTGTTTCATTTAGGAAGGAGGAAGTCATTTTGAAATGGCAAATGGCTGCTATATATTTATTGGTGCACACATATTCATTTCACCAGTGAAACTGATGACTGTGTTGACTTCCAATGCAAGCCCTTAGACCGGGTCTGACACAGCATGGTTCTTTGTACTTACACTAGCAAAAAAGGGACAGTAGCTGCTTAGTTAAGTGTTGTTTTAATGTATTAACCATTTTCAGTGATGTATTCCCCACTCAAATTTATTCTGAAAAGGTAGACATTAACATGTGCTTTATTCAAGAGTATGCAGTCATGTAAATACACACAAACACACACACACACACACACAACCTACAGAGCTCTTTCATCTATATTGTCATCTTCTCCAATAAAAAGTGGCTCACATTCCTGAAGAGATGCTAGCCTAATGAACTACAATACTTTCACTGGATATAACCCCAGATTTTTCCATGAAGGGAGTCTACTTCTAGAGTATATGAATGTTCTCAGTTCATGCTTTACAGACTTAGGCAAAATCCACATAACTTAGCTCATCCCCATCAATGGCTGGAGCCCAATCCCCCCCACATTATGCCATGATAGATTCAGACACACTTCACCATGAAATTGATAGTCCTAACTGTATCAATTAAAGAATGTCCATAATATATGAAAAAAGCATTCACATCTCAGAGGTATGGTTCATAAAGAATCCAGTTTATTATGTGCCTAGATCCCCAATTGATGATTGCTTTTAGTATTTACAATTAAGGATGTTAAGTGACTTGGCCAGGTGAACAAAACAAATAAGAGATACAACTAAATTACAGTCTCTATCTTTGATCTTCATTTTGTGTGACAGGTAGATAGTTGGTTGGAAATGGTAACTGTTTCATCTCAGGAATAAGCAAAGGCTTGAAAGTTAAGAAATGAACATGCCATTTCCTCCCCTGATAGACCAATGGCACACAAAGCCACCTCTCTTCTCAGGGCCCATGTTGTACCCCAACTGTGCAGCTATTTCTGTAGTACAGGTATAATACATACACCCTTCCAAAGAGTTCTAAATTATAAAAAAATGTATTGAATACTTTATAATACTGCAAATTTAGCCAGGTATGGATGTGCATGCCTGTTTTCCCAGCACTCTGGAGGTGGAGGCAGGAGGACTGCTGTGAGCTCTAGGCTACAAAGCAAGCTGGGTTGGACTACAAAGGGAAATGAACTGCATAGTGAGACCCTGTTTCCAAATATATATATATATATAAAAGCTGGTGGGAGGACTATAAGTCATAGTATTCAGTATCAGAATTTTTCCAAATATAAACTGGTAGCTCCTAAGAATTATGACTGTTTGATACTACTCTTAAAAATTATCTGATGAGATTAAATTATTTGGAATCACCCTATTTTTCCTAGAAAGATATTTCATTACTTCTATACACTTTCTACCCTTTTCCTTTTTTGTTCCTGGTTTTTTTGTGACATATTTAACCCAATTCATGGCTGTACCATTATTTCTTGAAATATAAATATATGCGCACATTGTGGACAGACAGGAAGATGCTACACAGAAGGTGTTACCTAGAATGCAGAGTCCATCTGTGCAGTTTTCAGATTCCTGGCTGGGTCCTTCACAGAACTTGCCCCCATTCCTCGGGGGTGGCGCTGTGCACTCTCGGATCCTGACACGCTCGCATTCTAGGTTGCAGACTGACCACTCACTCCACACTTCCCAGCTCCCATCCACTTCAAAGGGAAACAACAGAAACCACCATGAGAGGGATTCCAGCAGCAGGTGGGAGTCACAGCTCAAATCCCAGCTCCACTGCTGTCTTTATGCACAGGTTTAAAGAAACCAACTCAAGAGAATAAAAATACTAGTTCACAATACCATGTCTTCTCTGTCTGGGTTCTTTCCTAAGCAAAGCAGTGGAGTACACATCTCTTGTTCTTTTAGGGTGAGACTACTATTGAATTTAGGCAAGTTTATGAATGGCCAGTAATTTTGGGTTGACTAATAATGTCATCTTCTATTCTTTCTTAATCTTCCAGGCTCTGAAGCAGGCTGACAAACTCTCACCAGAAACCACTGGTCATTAGCCACTGCCTTAGGGGTTTACAGTTTAGAAGAGGGGGAAAATTGAACTATTTTATAGCCTTAAAAGCCCCTAACCAATAAAAAAACTAAGTGTAAATATAAAGATAGCATTGAACTAAAACAGGTCAGTCAAACCCCAAGATGCCAGGATGTACATAAATAGAATTTCTTGGGTCATGGATTGCTGCAGTATGTAGAAATGAACAAACTGAATTTAATTCCATTAAAGATTAACCCTAGAGATTAGGGCAGATGTTCAAGGCAATTGGCCTATTACCTCACAGGAATAACTTAACCACACTTATGTGGGTTAATATATTGCAATTTTTAAAAAATAATTAGCCAATATAATACAAAATTAGTGAACTAGAGTCAAAACATCTGAGTTCTTGTCTTGGTTATATGAACTTCTCATAAGCTGAGGAACTGTGGGAGGTCACAAAGTCACATGGCCTCATTTTTACCATTTCCATTACTGAGAGGAAAACAACTCACAACACAGAGTTAAATGACATCGTATGTGTAAAAATGTCCTGTGCAACACCTGGCACATAGTAAGCACTCAATAAATGTTCACTGAATAGGAACAAAATGAAACTCCAAGAATATGCTCCTGGTCAGAGCCTCACCTTGGCTTTAAGGGGAACTAAATTTGAAATTTTAAAAACCATGAGGCTCCAGGCCAGTGTCCTAGGAGTTAACGTTCTGTAGCGCATGAGAGATGCAGGTCAATTTATTTCTCAGTGGAAGGATATGCTTTCCATAAAGAAAGCCATCTTGCATCTCATCTATGGCTCATTGTATAAATTGGTTACAGCCAGGGAGAGATGAACAAATGAACTGATAGGAGGCATTTTTGGTAAATGAAGTCTCATTCTGTTCAGAAAGGAAGGCAAGCAGAGGCCAAATGTAAAATACAGACTGCTGTGACAGTGTACAGTTTCTGCCAATTGTACTATAAACAAATACAAAGCTGTGACTGACAAAGGGTCAAGTTTTTGGTTTCTGCTCTTTTGTACTTCAGGATCTCTCACTTAATGCCTGTTTCTGTTTATTATGCAAATATATTTCATTAAGCAAACAAACTAAAGGACAGATGGTTTGGGTTAACCCAACCAAGCAATAGTAGTATAAAAAAAACTATTTCAAAGCATTTGGATTACTGATATTCATTTTTCAGTGTCAGCTGAGTCTTAAAAAATAAAAACCAAAAAACTATGCCCTAAAACATTGTGCAATCATTTCACATTTTTTCTACTACACTGAGATCGATATCAACACCCTGGACAGAGACTAAAAGACCTGAGAAGAGGTTGCCTTTGGAAAGGAGGATTATAATGATTGCTTCACACCAGCTTAATAGTGGTGGTGGAACAGAAAGAGAAAAGGGAATCTACATATATCTCACCAGGACAAAGAGAAGTGCAGGTTATTTTCTGCACTGACATTCCCTCACAAAACGCCCCACCATTGAGAGGAGCTGGGTTGGTGCAGGTCCGGGAACGTTTCTGCCATCCTCTACCACAGCGAACATTGCAGGCTGACCACTCTGTCCAGGAAGACCAGCCTCCATTCACTGAGAGACAAAAGTGGGAGGGGAGAAAACAGGAGACAGGTTTTTACTGATTGCCTACTATGTGCAAGCCACTGTGCCAGGTGTTGTGAGTTGGGCATCCAGGGATGAAAAGATCATATGGAGCCCCACTGGCTACTCTGCTGTGAAGTGACAGGGGCCTCGGCTCATCTACCCTTTAACCTGCTCTCTGCAAAAGGAAGGACTTTGCTTTGCAGGGAAATTATGAAAAAGAGGAAGAACTCATCAGCAGATCACTAAAGCACTTGAGAACTCACAGTATAAGAAGAAAATATCAGCATTTGAATTTCTATTACCTTAAGTGCTTCGAAAATAAATCCCAGGGTTCTTGTGTTGTGAAAAGGAATGCCTTTACTTAAAAAGCTGGGAATTTCTTTTATACAATACCTGAGATAGTCAGCAAATAGCAGTGTTTGTTTTTGGTGGATTTCATTATGCCAGCAGAGGAACTGACAGCAGGACTGGGAAGATGGGGGTGGGTGTTGGGTTTGGGGGAAGGGGAAATCAGAAGTTGCACACCTTGATGCTTTTCAAATATAAACACAATGGGAGAAAATGAACAAATCTTCTCTTATTTTTAGAGCAGAAAGGGAATGGAAATGTCACTGACTATCTCACAGGAGTCTGAGATTGGATGGAATAGCAAACACTTTAATAGCAATAGGGATGTTTGCTTGCCTGTCATATGGGGGAAAGACAGAGCCCTGCAGTGAATGACCCTCCGTGTCCTTTCAGCTCCATGCCTAGAACATCTTAATAAAATACATATCCCTCTGCTTCTCTGAGATCTGTCCTCCCTGCCCAGTCATGGCCATGGGGCTGGGCTTACCATAGACCACTACAGTAGCTGACAGGCTTCTCCTCTTGGCCACGATGTTGGCTGCCATGCAGGTGTAATTCCCTGAGTCGGACAGCCGGGCCTGCCTGATGATCAGGTTGTGGTCAGCCCTGGTGTCAATGTTCTCATCTTGTTCAGAATCTATGGGCTCCTCATTCTTCAGCCATTCCACCTGCAGGAAGAAAAGAATGTTTATGAATGATGAAAAATGAAAAAAAAAATAAAATAAAAGATTCCTGTGGAGTTGGAAGGTGGGTAACATAGGAGATGGATATATTGTGTGACCACGTTGAACTTTTTGTGTTCCACAGTTTTTATTCTATTGATTAAGTTTGATCAGAGTCAAACTCAAGTTAATAAACTGAAAACAGGAAAAGAACACAAACATCCTATCAACTCTGACTCATTTTCTAAAAATGCAGAGCAAGAGAGAAAAGATGTGCTTGTATTTAGGTCACCTCATTTCATTTCATCACAGCATATGATGATGGTGGCGGTCATGATGATGAGATTTCAATAGTTGGTCTAAAATAGATCACAGAATAATCAAAATATACACATTAAATTGGTACTTTATTCTGGGGGGGACATTATTTTATTGGACAAAGTTATAAGTTAGTATGCTTGAATTTAAACAAGTTTAATAATGTGAGAATTGCAGACATAAAATAAATCCAGACCTTTGATAATCATTTGTGCCAATCCTCTAGTACCTCAACAGTTATTTAGACCCTGGCTTAGAAACCTGAAATACTAAGGGCTCAGCCTGTCTTCTGGAGGAGTCCATCTCGCCATCCTCTGAGCACAGACCATTCCTACCTCTTGTTTCCTCATAATTGTTTTCTAGAGAAAACACTTTCTTCTTTTTACTGTCATCTGATTCCTACCCTTACTAAGTGTTATACTTTAGATTAATATCTCCCAAAGTCTTCTGGGGTAGGAAGGTGATTGGCTTATAGAGGCACTGTCCTCATCAGAGGGTTAACCCATTGTTGACTTCCAGCTGAATGTGTGTTAGATTGGGGAGGGGGTTGATGAAAAAGGTGGATTCCTGGACACGAGGTGTGACCTGGTTGGGTGTGTTCTTGTAACTGACACTTCCTCTGCTCTTTCTACTTCTTAGATGCCCATGGTTATGCTGCTTTTGCTTTGAAGCCAGCCAAGCACTGTCTGAATTCACTGTAACCATTACTCTAGATAAACCTCTCCTCCATTAGGGCTAATGAACTTCACTGGAAGGAGAGACTCTTTAATAAATGGTGCTGGGAAAACTGCCTTTCCACATGCAAAAGATTAAAGCCTAGAGCCTTATCCTTCACCTGAACTAAATTAAAACTGAGATGCATCAAATATCTAAATATTAAACAGAGACAATTGCATTGAAGAATAGAACTGGTAAAACACTAGAACATAAAGGTGTAGATAAAAACTGTGCATAAATATTACAAAGGATCAACAACATGGATCATATCTAATTAAAAAGCTTTTGCACAGCAAATGAAAATGAAGGGACAACCCACAGAATGGGAAGAATTTTTACTAACTGCTCATCAGAAAAAAAGAATATCTAGAACATATATATAACAAAAAAATCAGATCCCTTAAATTTATAGACCCAATCTGAAGTGAATAGATACTTCACAGGTAAAGCAGTACAAACAGTAAATAAATGTATGTAAAAATATCCATCAGTCATAGTCTTTCAAGATGTGCAAATTAAAATAATATAGAGATTGTATTTTACACTAAAAAGAATGACTATCCTCAGGAAGTTAGTAACTAGTGCTGGTAAGATTTTTGTTGTGGTAGGGGAGAAACCTTTATTCATTGTTTGTGGGACTAAGTTGCAATAACCACCATGGAAATCACTACAGAGACTCCTTTAAAAACTAAGAGAAGAGGTTCTATTTGATGCCTTTTTCCCTCCTAGACAATTCCTGAAAGATTTCAAACCATCCTACGGGTATATATGCGCATGTATATAGTAGCACAATTTATGATAGGTAATTCTCTGAAAGAACCCACATGCCCTTTAACATATGAATGGGTAAAGAAAATGTGGTATTTACATAAAATAAAATAGTACTCCATCAGAAAGATGGATAAACTTGAGATACTTTTAGGTAAATGGATGCATCTCCAGACATTATTTTTAGTGAAATAAATCAAATGCCTGAGTTTAAATATCACATCATTTCTTTTGAATGAGAAACCACAAGGATGAAGAAGGCACAAAGTGGACCATGGATATTGGGAGGAAGGAAGAATTCATTGGAATGTGAAGGGGAACAAGGAGGAGGGACCAGAAAGGATGGGGAAAGTGCTTACACAGAGATGAAAGAAAGGGAGATGAAAAGAAAGCTTTTTTTGGGGCCAGGGACATGGCTCAGTGGATTAAGCACTTCCCTGGCAAGTGCAAAGGCCTGAGTTCAATCCCCCATTCTGCCAAGAAAAAAAAAGTGAAATCAAATGTGAGTAATGAATTATCATACACATGGTAAAGAAAATTTTTGTAAATGAAGAGGCAAAGAAGAGCTGAAGGGTGGAGAGGGGATGGGCAAAAAATAATTAAGAAATATCAGGTGCAGGCACAAGATTCCCTACCAGAAATGTGATCTTTACATATGGTAAATATGTACTACTACATTAGCTTTGAAAACTTCCTCTCAGTGGCAGGTATTGGGCATTTTGTCTAAGTGACAGGAGAGTTACTGATGTACTAAGCTTCCCTTCCTCGGACACCCAAGAGACACAGGAGGGAGTCCGTGGCTCTCACATTACCCTTCCTTATGTGGAAGTGCATTCCCTATGCTCCTGTTTCACCAAGCCAGTCACTTCCCTGTGACCTGTGTCTTTCCCTGTGTGTCCTGTTTCCACCTCTGAGTGATAGCCCCTCTCCAGGGCCATCTCGAAAGCAGACATTTCTTGTTTGACAATAACTATGTTTAGTGTTCACATATGTGAAGCATAGTCATTTAAGTCTATGCTTTGTGTCTAGATGTCCCCCTGAGCCTCATACAGTCATGGGGCAGCTTCTAGAGTTTGTGATTAACTCCTGATCCAATGCTGGGATCACGGGCATGAGGGCTACACCCTTCTGGGGTGGAGATCCTGCATGCCATGTAAGGGAGGGAGAGACTTGCTCTCTACTGCCTCTTGTTCTTGTTGTTTTGCTGACTCCTGCTTCCCTGTGCCACTCTGCCTAGGAACCAGACAATTATGAGCTAAAACCTCCACAAACTGAGCTAAGTGATCCTTTCCTTCCTCGCTTTTGGGTGTCAAGTATTTTGTGACAGCGATAAGAGGAAAGTAAACAAAATGATCATAAATTGTAGAAAGCAATGTCAGTGATTGCAAAGAGACAACACACGAAGCAGAAGGGCCGAGCGCATTCTGTCACACTCTGCCTGCCATTAGCATAGCTAACTGAGTAACATGCTCCATTTCACTGTGTATTTAATTTATTTTTATTTTTTCTTCTGCATTTAAGACAGGGTCTACAGGGTCTCACTACATACATCAGACTCATAGTCATTCTCCCATTGTCAACCTCCCAGGAGCTGGGATTACAGGTGCGCGCCATGATGCCCAGTCTCAATCACTGTCTCAGCACGCCCCATTGGTGGGGCTGGCACCGCACACCAGGGATCGAACACTGCCTACTGCATTTTCACTTCGTATTTAAATATAAAGAATCCTCACTTATTCTAATAAACAAGCGACACTGGTTATATGACAATTTGGCATAATGGTGACTTATTAGTGCTGGTGAAATTGACATTTCTATTTAGCAGAAGAAAACCTATCCTGGTCCTTTAATCCTTACCCCAAGGACCCCAACACCCAATAAGTGAGAGCTTAGAATGCAAACATCATCATCCTCTAAAATTTACCATAGAAGAGGTCAATTTGAGAAAAGAAAATGACAATATCCAGAAGAGCTCTGAGATCTCCAGGAGGACATAAAGGAAAGCATTACTAGCAAAGTGGGTTTGAACCCTAAAAAAAGGCACAAATCTCTGCACTGACCCCTGAAGGTCCTATGGATATTATCCTGTCCCAGCCAGGAGCAGCAGTATCAATAATGATGCTGAGCCAGACAGTGAGCCAGGGGCACTGATTCTGTAACACATTTCACTGAAGTTTGTGAATCCAGCTCCTCCACTCCACAGTATCATTTCCCAGAGCTGATCATTTCTTCACTGGAAAAGGATGCAAAAGTGGTGGTCTGAGGTGGCTCTTGCTGCTGGGTAAAGTGATGTAAAGGAAACCGAGATGCCCCACCTTTCCTGGACCTTACAAGACAAAAATATACAAGTCAATCCACATCTTCACCAAAATAAAAAGAGTTCAGTGTGACATCATCATAGTGAAATGGTTCTGTTAAGGGCAACAGGACAAAATGAGAAGAATCAGCCTTGCCCCTCCATTTGCTCTTATATTTATCACTTAAATCTATCAACTCTGTGCAGGTCTGAGGGCTGCTGCTGTACCTCCATTCTCCTCATGCAAAAATTCAGGTGTTAATGAGCTTTTCTTCTGATTGTTAATTTCTTCTTTTCAACAAATTTACCATGTCTAAACGTTTTTCCACTATGTTACCACCTTAGTCTCCTTTCTTTTTTCCATTCTTTTCCCATGATTCCGGCAGGCAGTGGAGGAAGTCTGGTCCTGTCTCACAGTACATTGTCCCAGATTATAGATAACCAGATAGGACACTGTAGATAGTGGTCTTGGAGACTAGACCTAAAAGAGTCTCAAACCAAAGAAAGCCTTTCTAAAGGAATCTCGACCTTGAGAAAATCAAAGCCATAAGGGTCAGAGATTTTGCTTCCGTTGAAAATTTATAGAAAAAATAAATCATTCAGAAAACAAACTCAGTCAAAATTATGGCTTCAGTTAATAGAAACAGAAAATGCTCATAAGCCATGAAAAAAGTAGAAATGTAAAATAGAATGTTTAGTGTTATCACAAATTTGTAAGACAAAAAAGTTACACACACACACACACACACACACACACACACATATACTCAAAAAGAAAGAAAGGCAACAGTGTTTACACAGCCTTGAGTGGAGAGAATGCTGTTCCCCTCCTTGTAGTTAACTGTGGCATTTTCCAGCAAAGCTTTAGTAATTCGAAAAAAGATCACTTTAGCTTCAAAACATCTCTTTGATTTATCACGTAGCACAGAATTTTCAAATTTATATTTAGCCACAGAATGTTTATTCAACTCCTAGCTTTATCTGGAAGCCCCAAATGAGAAATGAATAAGCAAGGAAACATTTTCAGACTGAAGTAGAAGTGGGGGTTCCTGAGCTGCAGATGGGAGGGCCCTATGCTTTGTAGGCAGCCACTCCCAAGTCCCGCATCTGTGAGACTCCAGAGAAGGCAATGCGCGCCCTTCTCTGTGCATGGTAGTGGTACCCTTGGCGGGTGTTCAGTGTGCAACCTGTGCAACCCTATGCTCTGGCCAAGCTACATAGTCTCCTTCCTACTCACACACGAGTACAGTGGACCTGTGCCAAGGTCTGCATCTAGGTCTGCATCTAAGTCTGCATATATATTCGTGTGTATCTGGTGCTCATGCCATGACTGAGGTGCATCACTCCAATTATACTGATAAATAATCAGAACATTTGTAGACTTCTAACTATGGGTTCTATTTTTATGTGTAACCTAATAGCTTATCCATTTAACTGATGGAAAGATTTTTATGAGCAAATCAGTCTGGTATTTACTGGGCTTATAAAAGTGACAATTTTACTCAGATTTATGTTTTTGTCACTTAGAGAAACTTTAAAACATTTTTTGTTGAGATAAATGGTCCTAATGCAGAACAGTATCACACAGTATCTCTCCGTATCTCTGTTTCTGTCTCTGTCTCTCTATCTCTGAGTCTCTCTGTCTGTCTCTGTCTCTCTGTATCTCCATCTCTGTCTCCCCCCAGCCCCAGCTGCTGCAAGCACAACCATTCCTGCGGGTCAGGCAAGCAACATAAATTCATGAAGGCACCAGGTTCGAGACATCTGCGTGCATCGCCTGCATATTAAAAACAAGAAGCTATACTTTGTTTCCACAGAGGAATGAGCTCATGCTCATTTTTCTTAAAACATGTGGCACTTGCTGTCTCCATTTTTCCCCCACTTTTAGATAGAGACATCGGCCTTTCCTAAAAGAATGCTAGTGCAATGAAAAATGATAATGAAATCATTTTTTCTCAAAACCCTTTCCCCAGAGTCTAATGGATCATCTGGTTCTTTAAAATTTATGGAGTATTTGGCCTTGGCATCAGGAATTAAGTAGTGATGAAGGCAAAATGGAGACCATGAAATTTGTTTAAAAGAGCTAGCACTGGCCAGCATCTGAGTATGGTCACAAGCAAGCACAGCACAGAGGGGCCAGAGCTTCTATTTTCCGTGGAAGTCAAGGACATACATTTTGCATGTCATATTCTTAACTCATAATTTTTATATTATACCTCTTGAATATAAAACATTTTATGAAGGCAAAAGCAAACGTATCATGGGCCAGAGGCATGTTTGCTATAAAACTGTAATGTGCCTATCTGTTCCCTACTGAGGTTATCGCCAGCAGACACTCAGGATCCTTCCCTGAAGTGAACTCCTTCCCACTGAATAGGCTTCCCTGATCTCTGAAAATGTCTGACTCACGGATGATACTGCCGTGGTCACGGTTCCCTCATGGAGTGACTGGCAACCATGAGGGGACTTCTGAGCCTGGCCACAGTTGTGAGCAATCATCCAAGGGTACGTGGAGGCTGAATCCAGAAATCACTGTATGAGGTGGACCACACTGGAAAGCCCTCCACTAAGCACCTAAAAAAATCTAAGTTTTTATAATTAGCATTGTGGGATCAATACATTGAGCCCCTTGAGGCTAACGGCTTTCTTATCACTGATCAATTTTGTTCAATTCAAGCACCTATAATAATTGAATGCCAATAGAATACCTATCTCTGACAGGACTAAACAAATGAGGGTATACAAAGGAAGGACCATTCTGTATTTGTATATACAAAATAGTTTGGGTAAATATGCAGCTATTTTTGTATAATTCTATGAGAATAAAGATTTGCATTAATAGTGTTTGGACAGGATATCCTGTCTGCTTCTTGTACTATGGATAACCACTAGGAAAATAACAATATGAAAAGTATTAATTATTGAAACTGTCCTATAAATCAGCTTTGAAAAAAATATAGGTATACAGCTACATTCTCTTAATTCAATGAATAGAGGGATCTGCTCCAATAGTGTTTATAAATAGAATCATGTCTGCACCTTGTACAACAAATAACCACTAGGAAAACAATATGCAATGTATTAATTATTGAATCTGTCCTACTAATTTGATTTGAAACTGTCTCTTTTCTCTTCAATAAAGTTATGGGAAAAAATGATATCCTGCTAACCGGTCATCCCCATGACAGAAAACTACAATGCTTCTGAAGGTTCCTAGACTCATGCACTCCTCAGAGCAATACTTCTTCATCTGGCTTCCCCTCAGATGACTCAGATGGTCTGATCCCAGTTAGGGACATGTGGAGAGACTGGTAACTTAGAGGTAATGAGCTTATGGACTTGCAGGATGCCTACGCTCATTAGTATATTGTTAGGTGCAGATGGTCTGCAATTTGTAGATATTTTCAGTTTATAAACAAATCTGGAAACATAGACCATCAAAGACAATTTGATTTCATGCCAGATAGCAGACTTCTCATCAGTCATTCTGGCTAGCTGAGGACAGAAGGCATGTAACTGGTGAGCATATAGGAAGCTTACTACAACCAGATAGGCAGGGAGACCTTTTTGCATGAAGTGTGCACAAAGGGTACTTTGCTGGCAATATTTAGTCTGTGACTGGGTTTACCTATAAAGTTTCCATGTAGCGTAACATTTTATTTGTTCTGACTTTTCATTAAACTTTACACCTAAGCGTTTCTGCCAAACAATGTATCAGAATTCTCATACGCCTGTTCTGGATCTTAATACTGCATGCCAGGGATGATGGCATAAGACATTTATAAAGGAAAGACAAAATAAAACAGCAAAGCACATGCAGCATAGTAAGAAAAGTAAGTCATTTTTTCTTGTCTACTCCCATGCAGGTTCCAAACGCCTTGACATTTCGATTCTAGCTAGTATGAACCTGGAAATCACATCCCTCAGAAAATATCAATGAAGATCAGTCTCTGATGTCATCCATGTGATGCTCCTGTTCCTCAATTCCTTTACCTCTATCTTGGGATTTGCTGGTCTCAATAGCCAATGTAGTTATTCATAAATGTCACAAATGTAATTTCAGCATTATGATTTTTAATGCTTTAAAATTCTTTTACCCTTTGCTTGTGATCATGTTTTACATACCCTAATCATTTTCTAGCGCCTTGAGAACATGATAAATTTTAGAATGTCACATCTGGCCCATGAGAAGTAATAAGGTCTTTGGTTTATGGCACAGTGTTGAGAATATAATCTAGGAGAGTGACATGTGCTGGATAGCTATTTTAAATATATTTTGGAAGCCTCTAATAGTTTATTGTAGGTAGATGTGGATTCCTGTTGAATATCATTTATCCACTCAGGGTATTAGGCACATAAAACAAGTAATTTTGTTGTTAGAAATCACTGAAAACTTCAAAAGGCAACTGCGGTTGATGGGACGGAGTGGAAACCTAGGGCTATGTAGGTAGGTGTATGTGGGGTGGAGTCCAGAATGCTGGAAGACCACAGTGCTTCACACTGTGTTCAGTCTCTACATCACCTCTCAAAAGTTATGACATACAAAATAAGTATGACCAGATTTCTTTTAGAAAACAAACATGTCTTTTCAGTTCTGTGCATGGGTGCTCCAGATGCTCAAGGACATAGTGACAGAGATGGTGATGGAGCTGGCCGGGCAGAAGTAAAGATGGCTAGTGTGGACCTAGAGGAAACCTCTGGGTTTCATACTCAAGGAGATCGGTGTCATCAATGAGCTCCTCATTCACATTAGGTCAATTGGTGAATCTTGATCAAAAGGAATACTTTCTATCTTGATAATGGTAATATCTAGACTTCCTTAGCCACTTAATTGCACCAAGTAAACATCATACTTGTGTTACTTAATTTAATTAGTAGAACACCTCTAGGAGTACAGCCAGAATCTGAGTCCAAGTTTTAGTCCAAATCTTGCTTTTGAACACTGTCTTCAGCCTCCTCGTTACTCATCAGATTTCAGTTGAACAACTAAAGCCCTTTTACAAAAAATTACACCAAGTTACAGAGATATGTCAGCTGGTGCAAACATTCTAACTGTATGATACTGGCATGCTGGAATGTTCAGAAAGTGGTAAGAACTCTTTTTGATATCAAAACATTACTTATATGTATATCCCTGTTAAGAACATGCAAAGTTATCCAGTGTTTTGTTTTGTTTTAGCCATGAGTAGAAATGAGAAGACTAAGCAGCTCACTGAAATCTTGTACGATGACACTACCCCTGGTCTTAAAATGCTTAAGATGACATTGTATCCAAGTCAGTGAGTGACTTGTAAGAACACATCGCTTCTTAAAAAAAAGGGACAAGAAATTCTGTCCTCTTGCTTGTACTGGACCTGAACACGACTCAGGACAAATGGCAGCCATTTGTGACTATGAGTGAAAGGCAACTGCACAGATATTTCTCCTGGTCTCACTCTTGCAAGTGAACATATTGCTGTTCAATGCATTATTTTGTTTGATTCTCATAACTGGCTTAACATATATAGAAAATCTTCTTTTTCCCATTTGATAGATCACATAACTTGCCAAAGGCTCCATGCAGCAGAAATGATAGTGCTGGTGTCAGTGCCCTTCAAATACTTTTCCAACCATGAGAGGAGACTTTAGCTGTTCTCTTAGGGCTCTTACTGACCACATGAAGAGCTGATCCTTACTGTTTCCCATAATTGGACTTGGCACTGTCAAATATATCTTAACTGGGCTATTACCAAGAGTGACACTCCTGCACTCATAATGAAGCATATTATCTTCTAATGTTAGTTTAGGACACTACTTGCTTTGCCATTTTCAGATTAGATGTCACCTGTCCTCCCCTGTCTCCTTGATAATATTTCCTTCAGGTTATTTATAACAGCACTATCATGTTTCCCTTTTTGTCTGCTTTTCTTCCTAGGCTGCATAGATAGATTTTAAAGCCACCTACACTGCAGTTTCTTCAATTTAGCTCCACTTATCTGATTATGCATCACAAAAGAAAGCAGATTCAGCTTAATTGGGAAGCCACCACAGCAAAAGCTGGAAAATGATAGAAACATAATGATCACAGTCATGGCTGTTGAATGAAATGATAGGCAAGACTAACTCTGTAGAAGCCTGAGTTCTGATCATGGAACTTTCTGTTCTGACACGGTGAATTTCTTGTCAGATCAGTGTTGTTCTTCCACTTTCTTGTTGCAGTTGCAAAAGTCAGGTGCTACATTTAAAAAAAATTATTTTGACAAGTAAATGGTCTCTGGGAAAGTGAACATCATCATGTACTGCTTACAGAAAGTCTGGAGTTGGCATGAGTGAAGAATGAAACACATTTGCTTTAATGTAAGGCATTCTCAAGAATGATGATCAGAGGGAAGGAGAGCATTGAACAGATGAAATATAAATGTAAGAATTGGGAGAGAGATGCCACCGAAAGATGATTTGTGAGGGTACAGTCTGCCATTTGCTGTATTCCTGGGCTTTCCATAGTGGGACAGATCTTGTTTTTCACTAATTCTATTTACGTTCATTACTATCTGTGAGGGTAGAAACAGTTTCACTTTTAAACCTCCGATGGAGGCACCTTTAAGAGAGACGTCCAAGGCCTGATTCTCTAAAACACAGAGTAAGGTACCATTTCCCCTGAAAGGATTATTTGAGGGAGGGGAAACTCTCTAACAAGATTAGTAAGAATTGGTTTCCAGAAGCACTCAGCACTGTTTCCATAGTCACATGGCCCCCTCTGTTATCTCAGATAATAGAGTAAGTCTCAAGGCCGCAGCAGGGGACCACTAAGTAACAGTGCCTTCCCACCATCCCTTGTTAGTATATCACCTGTACCCATTTTACTGAGCATTAAAGCATTCTGGATTCTAAGAGGTCACACACACACACACACACACACACACACACACACACACACACACGCACTTGAGAAATCACATCCGTTGAGATACCAAATGTTCCATCAGCCAAAGGGAAAGGCTAATCACGTAATGATCTACAAAGGAAATGCAAGGACAGCTACGGATTAGCTCAGCTTCCATATACTGGGTGGCTAAGAATGAATTAGCATAATTATAAATTTGTTCCAATTACAGAAGGCAATTATCAGAGGCCAGCTTACAGCATTATCAAAATGAAATCAGCAACATGCATCTGCATTCCAGGTAGATACCACTGAGTTAATGGTGTTTTAAACAAAGGGCACCACCCTGATTCATTTTGCCTTCCTTTGATTTCTGCACAGTTTCTACAAGTTTCCTGCACTGGCATGCACAAAGTCACCACGAAAAGAAGAAAAAAATATACACTGCAAGAAAACAACACGTTTAACATAATTATACAATTTCAAAATAACCGACTTCAAACATCAAGGTCTTATAAGGATAATTTAGCAACATAAGTGGTTCAGAGAAGGCTTTTACATTTTAGACAGAAATTCATGTCAGCTCTTGCATTCCCCACATATTGATTAGAAATAGTAGTGACTAAGCCTGTCATTATCTGCTGCAAACCAAAGTTCTTTGTGCAGAAATGTGGTGCTGTTTTACAAAGTTAGAAGCACTGTTATTCCTATCTCTTGTTTTCACCTGCCTTTGGGTTTGAAAGAGAACCAACCTTATTAACTAACTATCGCTGATCTGAAAAGGGCATGGTGAGGTCAGATATGTTTTTCAAAGCAGGAAGCAGGTTGGGGTCTGCAAACTGTATACCCAAGTATACAATTCCATTAAATTAAATAAGGATATAAATATATACATATATATGTGTGTGTATATATATATATATGCGTATACATACATGTCTGTTCATATTTATGTATGTCTATATATCTATACATTAGAATGTGTCTAACCACTAAGAAAGTAAGTATAAAAGAGATACTTAAGAGATTACAGATTAATAAGGGAAAAGAAAGCTTATTCTTGACACCATACAAACAGGTAACAGACAAAGCACAAATGTGATTGTCATAGAAACCAAACAGGAGTACCATTTAAAGTACAGAAAATCACCATTGAAATGAAAAGTGAGTACAGGTAAATGCCAGCCTTCAATTCAACAGAAGCTCCTTCCACAACATATTAAAATAATTTAAAGGAATCTGCTGTGTTGCTTTTTAATGAGGATCATAACAATAGGCTTTATCTTTCTGTCATGTTATCTTTCTGTCACTTTTCTCCAATACAACAGTCTACACTCATTAGAGGTTTGCCTTTTCTACCATTTTAGCTACAAGCCCAGAAGTATTATACTTGTAGGAATAAGATGCATAGATTTTAAATTATGCACCTTTCTGAGCAATGTAATGAAATTTGTCACCATCTTGCTCTATCCTGAGGTGAACCCTCTGATTTTCCAGTGTATCTATATTGTACAAGGTTTTTCTGGTTACTCAATAGTTATCTTCATTATCAGATCAACTGCCCCGGTGTTACACTGCTTATGTAGAGGATTCAATAGTATTTGTAGTTTGGGACAACTACTAGGGTTTTGGGGATATTATCTCTCATGCATAAATAGGTAGATGCTACCATATTCACTAAAATTTTCCAAGCATTTATTGATCTTTTTTTTAATGTGTTTGGTACTGTGCTGGTACTATTGGTGTGTGCTACCACGCAGGGACTGGCTCATTGGCTCGATACACCCAGGTGTGGGCTCAGCATACCATGTGGTGTCAGGGATCAAACCCCAGTCCCTGTGATTGCTAAGCAAGTGCTTAGTCTGGTAAGCTATCTCATCAGCCCTAAAAATGTTAATCACAACTTTGTACATATAAATAAAGAAACTGGAAACAATTTAAATTTCTCTAATTTTGTTTACATCATTTATGGTAAGTTCATTTAATGGAATACAATCAGGCTACCTATTAGCAAGATGGGTGAGTGGTATGGTATTTAACTGCAGTGGAGTACTGCTCTGCTATAAAGAAAGATAAACTAGATTCCATGTGGCTGAATAAGAGGAGCAGGCACACTGGAGTTACTCAGGGAAAAATGAACTAGAACACAGGCAACTGGAAGAAGGAGAGGGACATACAGCCCAATGTCAAAATCAATCTGAAATAAGAATCATGGTTGAAACAAAATATAGGCATAGCACTTGGTAAAATGGAGAAGCAGCCCATAGAGCTGTCTGCAGGACCACTGTCTGCCCATGAGGCAGGAGCCAGCAGTCTTGGAAGTTCACAAAAAACTGATGGACTGCATTTGCATGGGAAAATCAAGCCACAGGGGCTATATTTGGGCTCTAAGACCCCTTACATCTTTTGTCTTCCTATAAATTGGCAATGTTGCAGACTGACAGCAAATTTCACCAGGACACACAGGAGTGAGTGAGCAGGAGGCTGCTCCCTTCTTTTTCTTTTTGTATAACTTTTCTTTTTGTGCCCCACCATAGCTGCTAACAGGAATCCCCAGTGAAAACAAGGTTAGTAACTGTACAGAACAAGTGAAAGTAGAGAGTGGAACAGAATCACTGCTCCTGGCCTGCTCCCATACACCCAGCAGCATGAGATAAAGAGATCTGAGACTAAAGTAGCCTTGGTCCATGGTGGGGCAAGGAGTGGGAAATGAACTTTCACTCTCTTCACCATTGTTCCCAATGGGCAAGAGACAATAAGAGAAGTGTGGCTCCAACAGCTTTGGGCTGTCTGCAGTAAGAGCAGTAGGGGGAATGAGTCAGCTGCAGCACTGCCCCAGAAGCATGAGAGGAGACACATGGTACCTTAATGTAACAGAGGAAGCTGTACCAGAGCTGGGCTTGGGCCAGTTGTGCATACAGTTGACAGCAACCTCAGTTTATCTCTGAGGGCACCACAGCAACTGGGAGAGCAACTTAGAGATGAATAGGAACAGCAGAAGTGGGCAGGCCACTGAGGAACATCCAGAAAGTTTCTGGATAAAGACTCTGAAACAAGCCCTGGTATCAGAAGGTCAAGATGAGCTCCACATGAAGCACTAATCTTACCGTAGACAAGATGGGTTACCCACCGCAGATGTGGGCTCCAATTTGCACACTCCCACAGAACTATAGATACTACAGGAATTTTATTGGTCTATGTTTATTTTCTTTTTATTCTATTTTGGTTGCTTAGGTTTTTAATTTTCATGTTAGTTTTATTCATTTTTCCTCAATTCTTGAAACTATTTTATTTTTTGATATTTTCATGTGCATGAACATTGTTTATAGTTTTTCTGATTTGCTTCCATAATTTTTAGCTTTCTCTTCATTTTTTTCTCACCTGTCCTCTAGTTTTCCAAAGCTTGAGTGATCATCATTTTGTCTTTTAGCCTTTCTTCTACTATATTTCATTTCACTTGTCTGTTTTTCCCATATCCCTTTTAATTCTCTCCACCCTAAAACAAAATAGAATCACTCTAATGAGGGGAAACTCACTGCATGTAAATTTTGAGGTTATATTGCATTTTGCGATGTAAACTGTAAATCTTGCTGCTATGGTTAAAGATACCAAATTAATAGTTATCAACAGTTTGTCAGCTTCAAGGTTTCAATTGATGCCATTATTTTTGTTAATTATACTATTTCACACAGGCTATCCTGCATGTTGTAACCAGATGTTCTCCCTCATATGACAGCATTATGATTGTCTGGGGTCATAATCATCACCATAGTCCCCTAACAAAGGACTTAGTTTTGAGTCAAACAGCAACTTCTCAACTCTAATAAAGTGAGAGGCAGGACCTTGCAAAAGGCACAATGTAGTGGTTGACACATTGTGTCAATTTGGCTGGATCATCTTGGTCATTCCTCACCCTGAGCCATGGAGGCCTTGCCCCTTGGGATATGGATGGCCCACTTTAGGGCCGAGAGGACATTTCCCCCCATGACTCAGCAATAAAAGGGTACATGAGGGTGTTGAGGAAGGATTTGGTGCCATACTTCCTTGGGTTCTGAGCTTCACAGTACCACTTCTGTGGAGGAGCTTGATTTACATAGCAGTGTCACTTTGGAGGAACTCGGATTTTCCATGGAACTCTGGTCTTTGCAGTCTCATGGAAGGGAGAGGTGCAGGGCTTGATAGACATTGCAACTTCTCCTCCTCTACTCTGCTGTTTTTCTGCTGCCATGAACTGCCATCATTTGTAGCAAGCCTAGACTGAAAACTGCACTAACTGTGAGCTTCATTTTTTTCTCACCTGTCCTCTAGTTTTCCTTCCTTAATTTTGGGTGTTGGGTATTTTGTTCCAGCAATAAATAAAAAGTAACTGATACACACAAGAATAGACATTTCATGTAGAAGCCTTAATACTAGTGATGTGGGGATAACTCACTAGCCCCCCTCCTGTCTCTCCCTCAGACAGGTGCTTTCTTTCCCCAGTAAATATATTCTGCACAAAAGAAATTAGTGATGAAAGTACCTGTTATAAACATTTAGAAATATCAATACAGAAAATCAACAAAAATTTAAAAAATGTAAGAAATGAAAAGATGCAAAAGTAAAACATAACCACAGATTTCCAGACCACCAAGGACAAGTGCAGGGGACAATGAGATAGAGGGAAACATAAGTAATCCAAGCACATAAACTGTGCAAAAGGATAACAGCGGAAAAAGACCAAACTAAAAACAAACAAACAAAAATCAGGTAAATTGGGCTATCAAGAAAATAAGATCAGAAACAATCTCTCAAGTATAAAAAGAGATTACAATCATAATGAAGGGCTTCCTCAGTAAATCTAGAGTAGACACATATTATAAAAAAATACAAGATCTTAGGAAAATGATGGAAACTATGAATATACAACATAGGAAAGAAATAGAATCTACAAAACACATCAAAGATACATAGGAGATTAAGAATTCCATTAAATTACATAGAGATGAATGCAGACTAAAATGAAGACAGAATTCCAGCTCTAGAAGACCTAGATTACAATTAGCAATCATGAAAAGATTTCATAAAACATCAAGGGACCATGAAAAATCAATCTAACAGTTACAAGATGATGGAAAGAACAACATAAGATTAATTTCAGTCAATGAAAATCAGGAAACAGCATGAATGACGTAAAATTATTCACTGAAATAATGGGAGAAACCTTCCCAAACATGGAAAAATAATTTGCCTTACAAAAAAAGTGAAGTATATAGAACTTCAGTTAGGTATAACCCAAATAAATCTACACAAAGGTATATAATAAATCAGACTCCAGAAATTCAGCAGAACAGAATACTAAAAGCTGTTAGAGAAAAGAAACAAATCACCTTTAAAGGGAAGCCCAAATGAATCACAGAAGAATTTGGAATACAACCCTTAAGTCAAACGTGTTGGAGTGAAGTATTTCAAGTACTGAAAGAAAAGAACCAGAGCCAAGTTTGATTTACCCTGCAAGACTAAACCTGAGGTACCATGCAAAAAATGGAGAAGTGAAATGCTTTCATGTCATTCAAAAGTAAAGAGACAAATGACCAACAAACTAGCTTTCCCAAAATTTCTGAAGAATATTTTAGAAAAGATAATGAAGACTTCAAAACACCAAGAGAAAGAATATATCATTGAAGGAAAGCACTTAAACAGAGGGGAAAACAATGAATTAATACCAGGAAAATAATAGGCCAAGGATAAGACAACATACAATAGTTATAACCATAAGTATAAATGGAATCAATTCACCAGTCAAAAGAAATAGCCTCGGAGAAAGGATCAAGAAAAAAGATTCAACAATCTGCCACATACAAGAAAGACATTTAACTTGAAGAAATTCATATATTGAAAGTCAAATGATGGAAAACAATATTCTACTTGACTGAACTTGGAAAAAAGAAAGGACAGTTATTCTATTTGCAGAACAGTGAACTTCAAGCAAAGACTGATCAAAAGAGACATAGGTCATTTCATACTCCAAAAGGAAGAGATAACAATCATAAATATATACATATATACAAATATTGGTATACCAATTATATAAAATTCATTTCTATTAAGACATGAAAGATCAAATCAGCACTAATACAATTACAGTGGGAGAACTCAGTACACCACTGTGTAAAGTAGAAAGATTGATTAGAAACATAATCAAGAAAAAATATCATAAGTCAAGCAAACATGTGACTGAGAGTATTTGATAGTTCTCTAGAGTTCTCCACCCCTCAACATAAGAATTTATACTCTTTTCCACGCACATGGGACCTTCTCCAAAACAGATCACGTAGTACCTCATCCAATACACTTCAGTAAATGTAAAAGAATTGAAATTATCCCATGCGTGTTATAAGAATGAAGTGCAAACCTGGGTACGGTGGTTCATGCCTACAGTCCCACAACTGGACTGCCTAAGCAGGAGAATTGCTGTGACTTTGAGGTCAGCCTGGAATAAAAATAATTTAAAGGTCAGCCTGAAATCTTGTCTCAAAAAGACAAAAAGAAAAAGAAACAACAAACAAGAAAAAAGAACATAGTGCAATGAAACTGGAAATTATTGGCAAAAGAAATCATAAAAACTACATAAATACATGGAAATGAAACAACATTCCTAAACAACCCATGGATTACTGATGATATTAAGAAATTAGACAGTTTCCACAATTAAATGATTTTGCCAAGATTAGTTTCAGTCAATGAAAATCAGGAAACAGCATGAATAACACAAAAATTATTCACAGAAAAAATGGGAGAAACCTTCCCAAACATGGAAAAATAATTTGACATACAGAAAAGTAAGGTATATAGAATTCCAATTAGCTATACCCCAAATAAATCTACACAAAGCATATAATAAACCAAATAGTTTTATTATCTGAAAGGGAACACGCTGAAAGCAGTCCTACCAGGGAAATTTACAGTAGTGAACTATCACCAGGAGTCAAAGGAAGCTCAAATAAACAACGTAGTATTAAATCTCAAACTTCTAGGAAAGGAAAAGGCCAAATTTATAGAATGGAGGAAATTATAAAGATCAGAGCAGAAAATAATGCAATGGAGATTAAGAAAACACTACAAAGAATCAATGAATTGAAAAGTTGATTCTTTGAAAGATCAAATTAAATTGATACCCCTTAGCCAATCTTATCAAAACTTGGAAATAAAACACTAAAATCCATACAATGAACAATGAAAAGGGTGAAAACACAACACATTCAGCAGATCCAAAATATCATCAACACCTATTTCAAGAACCTAAACTCAAATAAGGTAAAAAATCACAGGGGAAATGGGTGGATTTAGAAATAAATATGAATTGCCAAGTTAAATAAAAAAGATATACAATTTCTGAAAAATCCAATATCAGTGAATGAAATCAGAAATGTAATTAAAATCTTAGGGGGCTGGGGAGATTGTTCAGTAGAACAAGTGCTCTCCTGGCAAGTGCAAGGACCTGAGTTCAATCCCCAGTTCTACCAAAAAAAATATTAATAACAATAATAAAAATGACAACAACAACAAATGGCCTAGGTCCTGTTGTATTCACTATTCAGTTTCATAAGAAATTTGGAGAATATCTAATGGAACTACTCCTCAAACATTTTAATTAAATTGAAAGTGTGGAGTAACAATCAAAGTCATTTTTGGAAACAAGTATTACCCATTGCCAAAGCCAGAGAAGTGCCCAACCACACAAGAGACCTATAGGTCAGTCTCCCTGATGAACAGAGAGGTAAAAATCCTTAATAATGTACTGAAAAACAGAAAGCAGTAAAATATCAAAGAGATTATACACTATAACCCAGTAGGATTTATCTAGTGATACAGGGATGGTTGAACTTAGGAAAATCAATAAATGTAATATGGCATATCAACAGAGCTAATGATAAAATTCATATTAGCGTCTCAAAAGGTGCCAAATGCTTTGATAAAGTCTAACACATATTTATGGGAAGAATCCTATAGAAAATTGGAATAGATGGTCTTTGTCTGAAATTGCTAAAAACCCTCTATGGCAAACCAATAGCCAATATCATAATAAATGGTCAAAAACTGATATTTTCCACTCCAAAATCAGGACAAAAATAGTGATGTCACCAGTCCTAATCAATACAGCTCTGAGAACATTAGTCAGAATAATTGCAAAGCAGAAATAAATAAAATGATTAAAGATAGGAAAGGAAGGAGCTACATTATCACTATTTGCAGGTGACATGATACTCTACATAGAAGATCCCAAAAACTCTATAAAATGACTTCTAGATTTAGTTATTTAGCTGGAAACAAAACCAACACTCAAAAATCAATGTCATTCCTGCTCAAAAATAACAAACTCACTAGTCAAGGAATGACAGGAACCACATCCTTCACAATAATATAAAGAAAGAAATAATTCAGAATTAATGTAACAAAGTAAAAGATCTTTAGTTTGAAAAACCACAATATTTTGAGAAGTTGATCAAAGAGGATATTGGAGAATGGAAAAATGTCTCTTCCTCTCTGGTAGGAAGAAAGAACATAGATAAAATAGTCATACTCCCAAAATTGTTCTACAGATTTAATGTAAGCCCAAGTAAAATACATAGAGCAATTAGAGAAAAGCATCTTACAATTTGTTTGGCACCAGAAAAGACCAAGCATAGTAAAAATAATTCTGAGAAACAAAGGCAAGGCAGATGGAACCAAGGATTGAACTCAGGCCCTTGTGCTCGCCAGGGAAGCGCTTATTCTACTGAGCCATCTCCCAGGACCAAAACTGATGTTCTTATGTGTGAAGATTTCAGAAGTCTCTGATTTTAAGTTTTCAGTAATTTTCAGATTCTTCCAACTGGAAGTAGGGCATCTGCTTTAGGAAAGCAAGGACTAAAGTTGTGGGAGAGACAGATTGACCCTGCCGCTCCTCCTAGATATTTTCATGAGAAACAGAAAAATAAAGCCAGTACACTACTCCACCTCATCCCCAAACTGCAGACCCTAGGAACAAAATACTATAAGTTGAATTTGGCATAGTTATTTCTTGTTTATTGGACAGTTAAAAGTAATAGTAATTGGGTGTATAATCTTTCTCCTTCTCTGAATTAAAATTATCCAAAATAATTGGACTAAGAAAAACTTTATTATGGGATCTTTTCAAGATAAGCTAAACCTGTTTTTCAACAAACTAAGTTAATTTCATCTCAAAATAAAACATATTTATGACTGGGAAGATGGCTCAGTAGAATAAGTTCTTCCATGGTAAGTGCAAGGGCCTGAGTTCAATCCCTAGTTCCCCATCCCAAAAACAACAAAAATAAAACATCTTTGTTTGAAAATAAATACATGAATAAATAGTGCTTGTAAAACTTGTTTTTCACATATCGAGGACTAAAACTGGAGCCAGGTCTTTCATTATGTACTAAATTAAAATAAACAATGGATCAGAGATCTAAATAGTAAAACAGAAGCATTAAATTTGTAGGAAAACAGAATAGGTAAGACATTTGAAGACATATCAAAGGCTTTATGAACAAAATCATGACTCCAAGGAAAATAGTATAAACAATCAACAACAGGGATCATATTAAATTGAGAAGATTTTCAGAGTAAAAGAAATCACCAACAGAGTGAAGAGACAACCTCCAGGGGTGATAAATTGGGATAATAAATTGAGTGGAAAAAAATTCCCAGCTATTCCTCAGATAAAGAGCTAATAAGGTTAAAAATAATTGTTTTCATCAAACAAACACATATATTGTCACAGCTTTTTAAAAAAGGTTTTATTACTTCTGGTCTTTGAAAAGTAAATCAACAAGTTTAAATTGCATAGTCTTCTGTTTTATAAAGTAATACATTAACTACAAATCAATCCACTTCTAGATGGCACATGGGCTGACTGACCCATATCTCACTTTATCTTCACAGCTGTACTTACCTGGTTATTTCAAACAATTCCTTGCTTTTTGTGCCTAATAATACTTCACAGTGTACATCAAACACAATGAGCCATGGTGTTAAAACTCTAGGCTCTATGTCCATGGAGGGAAATTTAAGTGAAATTTCAGTGCTTTTACCTGTCATCCACACTTCCTTTGACCATGCAATTTCATTAACAAGACTGAGTTTTCCATTTTTTGTTGTTACTGTTTAAATAACAGATAGTTTCATGGACTACAAATATTCCAAGAGAATCTAAAAAGAAGTGCCTTTGCATGTCCAGCAACTTCTCATTTGGGGAGGGTGTTTATGTTTCTCATTTTAATCAGCCTGGCCAACTAAATTGGACAGTTTGCTATTTGTTTCCATCTAGTTTATCCCCTCCTCTATGCACTCTGGTTTTTATGAACTATCTCAGAGCTGCTGTTTAGGTTTCACAGCACTATAGGGAATGTTTAAAAAATAAACGAAATTGCCTTCATGTTATTTTTTTTTAAACTTGCTGAAAATGAGCTTTCACGACAGCCTCCACTCCACAACCCCTCCTTCCTTTTTAATTTAAATTTTGCTGCTAAAATGAGTTTACAATATTCAGTTAATATAACTAGGGGAGACATTTGTTTTCTATGCATTGTATAGATTAGTTTACAATTCTCTTCACTCCTATTCTTCATTGTTATGTGACTTTAAAATTGGACATATGTAAAAAATAGCAGTATATTTCCTTTAAACATCTACCTTTCCGTATTATTTATTTATAAGTATGTATTTATAGAAAAAAATTAAATTCTCTTGGAACTCTCATTTTAGTATAACTGCTATTTTGATGAGAAAATGATTATAGATTTGTTTCAGAGCACTGAGAACCAGTCTCTAATAATTCATTTAACAAAAGAAAATCATGATCAAAGTTGTCCAAAAAAAAGTGTAAGCAACTTTGGAATTAACTCTATTTTGTAAAAAGAAAAACAAAAAACAAACCAAAAAAAGGAAAATGAGCATGTATATTTAATAGGTATATAATTTGTAAAGGCTCAAAAGAATATGGGATTCAAACGGAATCTTGGAGCATAAAAGTATATACTGTACATTCATGAATTCTACACTTGATTCTGCATAGTTCTTAACTAATGCATGAACATGGAATTAACATTCCAAAGTCTACCCCTAAAAAACGAGAAAAATGTCACCTATTCTCTTCTACAGCATGGGATCTTGGGAGACTGAGTAGAAGGAGACAAAACCTTACATTTTGTAAAGGATCAAAGCAAGAAATTAATGGAAGATGCTTGCAGACGTCAGGAATGTATAGTTTCTTGTGGCTTCATTCAAGATACCTGCTGATATTTCAAATAGATGAGGCCAGAAGACATCACCTATGGATCTTGCAGAGTTTAAATTCCACCCTGTGTCATTGATGAGTCACTGGAGAATGTTGGCCAAAAGAGGGAGCACAGGAGTTCTACTTGGGAAATCATACATTCCAGCAACACCATGGATGGGGACAGGAGGCACGGGGAGTGGAGGCCAGCTAGGAAAGCACTGCTTGGTAGAGGAGAAGAATGAGGTGGTCCTGAGCAGTGTAGCATGATTAAGATGGAGATGACAAAAATAAAATACGTAAACAGCTACACTCTCTTAATCTACTGATAAGAGACATCTGCTATAATAATGTCTGTAAGTATATCATGTATGCATCTTGTACGAAACCAAAACATTATGAAAACAGTTTGCAATGTATTAATTTATTGAATCTGTCCTGTTAAGGTGTCTTAAAACTGTCTCATTGATATTTGTACTTCAATAAAATAAATAAATAAAAGATGGAGATGACATCATGCATAAGAGGTAAAACTGACACTTAAAGATGAAAGAAAGAACTACTAAGCCATAGCAGATGTGAAAGATATAAGTTCCTAATTTATGCAATTTAAACATTTTAAGGTCAAATGCTTTTTGAAAATATATTTTATTGTGGTATTCTGGGACCTGTTTAAAACTGATCATTGACTTAGGTAAGTAGACTTGACCAAATTGGAACATTTGTCCAAGCTATGTCCTCCCAACAAGACTTTCAGCTTGTTGGAAGCACAACTCACACCAGGACACACAGCAGAGTCACAAATGAAAGCCGCCCTTGCTCGAGAAGTTCAAGTTGGTGGTGATGGTTTTAATAGGTCAAATTGCAAAATAACTTTGTAGTTCTTGAGGTGAGCTGAGGCTACTCTGCCCTTTAAATATATCTGATTTCGTATTTTGGTCAATAGAAGTGAAACACACAGACATCAGAAGTATCACAGCCAGAGTGTCAGCGTTCCTGGGTGACAGCAATCAGTTGTCTCTGGATGCATGATACAGCTGTGGCCAGCTTAATATAAAATGGTCAACACCTGGCAGGTGGTCACAGTACATTTTTGTTCAGACATTCTTTTCAGTTCACAAGACATATTCTTGTTTAAAACATAAAAATTAATAGGACTCTCTTTACCCTATATGTTCAAATTACCTTTCATCTAAATTTTTGGATGTAAGTAGGGCACATCAAAATAAACAACTACTCAATAATTCTTTTAATCATTTTACAAAGTACAGTAGAGTGTTTCTACCAGGGGTAGAAGTAAGAATGCTATTTCAGGAATAACTCTGACCAAATTTGGCCTCCTATTTCTCTCTTCTTCTGCCTTTATCTCTGTTACAGGCACTGACGCATATTTCTGTAACTTCTACATCCTCCTCATTACCAGCATCAGGGTGTGGCAGACAGACTTACAGACATGATTATCAAAACTGAGCGTTTTTCTTATTGTCCTGTGGGTTTTTAACTTGTGATTATGTCACAATTCCTGTAGGCTAAAGGCTTCAATAGTTAAATGAACTGCACAACCATGGCAAGCAGCGATATGAATGAGTCTAGAATCTAAGGCCAGTGTACAGGTGAGCTGATCAGGTGTTTTCAGGGCTCAAGGAGTTGGAATAAGCACAGAAAGTCTCCTTGGCTAGGAAGTTCTAAAACGATCCGATAATAATTTTCTTCCAGATTTTGGGTCACCTACAGACTAGGAGAGGGTGGCTGTTTCCCTCAGTATGAGGGAAATCCCTCCCTTGCATCAGTAGCTACTTGAGCCCATCCTATATGGACACACTGCTTGGTGATCAGTAACACCCCTCACAATGGCTTGACAAAAATGCATGGCAAGCCTTACTTTTTCAATGCAAAAAACACCATAGACTGTATATTCATGACTTCTTTACTGTTTTAGGACCACATCAACTTTCCAAATGTTTATTTTGTTTTAAACCAAAACTATTTTCCTAAAACTCTTCCCCCTTGCCTCCCTCCCCTGCCCCACACGCTCGCAGGCTGAGTGCAATTGCCCATCATCAGTAAGTCACTCCTACCAGCCTTGGCAGGAGCATACAATCACCAGAGAGTATCGCCTGCTTTATGAACTGGCACAACTTCAGTTAAGCTCTGGGCCTCTTTCAGGCTAGTCTGGTAGCCTAACTACAGATGGGTTGCAAGACCACAGTCTGTTGTAGGCTGAATTTTACTTAAACCAGTCTAAATGACTGTGCACGATTTTCTGAAACTTTGTTTTCTTCTTTTTTTTTTTTTATTTGAGTAAATGCAGAAGATGCCAAGAAGCATCTTCCTATGTGTGTTGTACAGAGAATGTGCTGGAATGGCTAGATCAGATGTGGGTGCAGAAAATGTGAAGGGCATCCCTTGCCCGTTCTCGCAGAAGATGAAGTTCCTTGGAGTAGCTGCAGGGAAGCATCATGAAACTGAAAATAGACCCTCATGGTCATGATATTATCAGAATTCACAGATGGGCTCCACTGAGGAACCCCACTGAGAGAGAAATTGCCATCTAAGTAGCTAGATACAGTTTATTTTGACTTTTTTATTAACTAATATGCACTTCATTTGTGTCTGAGGGTAGTTACAGGAAAGTGGTTAAATATTATAAAATGGGCAGGTGATGGGATTAGCTGGCCTCCAGGCTGACAGGAAGACCGATATTCCGGCATGAGTACCAGATTGGTACAGGGCTCCTCAGATGTTCTCTGCAGAGAACGGGCTCTACAATGTGACAAAGGAATCAACCTAGAAGAAACATGAAGTACTCACCTGAGCAATAGTTTAAAGCAGGCAAAAGGAAGGAAAACTAATGACTGAATGTAAATACATAGACCATAGGTGGTCACTGTTGTTTGTGTCCATGGTTTCTTTTTAGAAAGCTCAGCTTACCCAGGGCTCATATCCCATTACATCCCTTTTGAGAATGCCAGTCTCAAATGAAGCTGGAAACAGGTAAGAACAGTAAACCAATTTGCCCAGATCAAAACCTGGATTCAAAATAATCCTGCATGCTCTCTCTTCTCACCAAAGGAGATCTTAGCTCACCAGTTAGAAATGGGCAGCAGACCCACTGTTCATGGTGGGTTCAATTAGTTCTTCACTGAACTGTTCCCACAAATACTTTGCTTGAGGCCACTCCACATATGTCTTATAGCACTTAACCTAAAAGGAGAGGCCAGAGTTTACAAGACACAATTTTCTTGCCTGAATTTACCTAATACCCCTTCCTCAAGATCAGAACTTTTTTTTTTTTTTTTTTTTTTTTTTCAGACCTGGGAATTGAACTCAGACCCTTGTGCTTTCCAGGGAAGTGCATATTCTACTGAGCCATCTTCCTAGCCCCCAGAACGGTGGTTTGTTCTAAGTTCAGTTCATGGACAGAGAAATTAGTAGCCAGTAGAGCTAGGCATTAGGTTCGGTTGTTGTCAGCCAGTTTGTTTTTTAATGCAAAAAGGAATTTAATGGGGAAGGAATCTATCCATTCCCATGCCTCTTCCCTGGCTGAGTAGTCCCATGGCGTTATTTGAGCTAGATGTACTGCCGTACATGTGCATCTCTGCTCCCCTCTGACTGCCTTCTTTTCCATTCCCTCTGTTTTACAATATAAACCAACTCCCAGCAGGATCAGAGTGATGAAGCAGAATCTTTGGTTCTGCATACATTACAGGGATCACAACTAAACGCTGGGTGATAAACACTACCATACAGCACAGAATGCTCCAGGGGAAACCGATCTTTAATGGAGTTGCTTCTCAAGGTACCTGCATGTGGCAGCACTAAATACCGTCAAGTATGCCGTATAGATCACTGACCTCAAATGCATGAATAGCAAAAATGAAAACAGCAGTAAAGCAACTAAGAGTGGAAAAAGAAACTCACATTTGTTTCACAGATAAAACTTTTTCTTCTAGATTCAACATCCCACCACATTATGGTTGATACATTGCATCAACTTGAGAAGTTTAGTAGGTTCAGTAAATCACTCAGCAAAAAGTGACTTATTTAACCCCAAGGGTCCTTACTTTGTAAACATCCGGAGCCTGTGCAAGAGTGGGTGTGGGTTGGTAGCCTGCTTATAATATATGTGAGGAAAAGAGACTTGTTCTGTGTTCCTTTTCTTGCCCTTGCTCTTTCCTGCCTTTCTCGGCCATGAACTGTTGCCCCTCACAAGGCCAGCCTGCCTCAGTGCCAGCTGATTACTTACTAAAACCTCAACAAACTGTGAACTAAATAAAACCTTAATTTCTTAATTCTGAGTATCAGGTATTTTGACTCAGCAATGAGAGAAAAGTAAGCCAAACACCTTCTTTCAGCCTCTTCCTCTGATCCTTTATCTCACTCAATTTCCATCAGGTTCTCCCAATAGAGAGACGATTTGAAGATCACATTTGACACCATGTGTCAGCCTTGCATGTTTGCCCTTCAATTGGGGCAAAAGACATTCTATGGCATGGTTCTCAAACAGCAGCATTGCGGACAAAGATGGAAAAATGAAGGCTACACAGAAATGGTTGAAAGTTCTGGTATTCAAAATCTTCTTAAATAAAACTTTATAAATTTTTCTCATCATTTTGTGCCACCTAGTTTCCTTGGGAGAAGTTTTTTTTTTGCATCTCTGAAGATGGGTGGTGGTGCTCATGGGAAAATGAGTTGCTCATAGTGTGGATTTGTCAAGTTTTTGAAGTGTTAATGTTAAAAAACTCCAATTAATACCAATGCTTTTCAAAATGGCCTGTCTTTAACTCCAGCAACCATACCAGCCAGGCAGAAGCGCCATTTAGAAGCCACCTTCATTTCATGCACACTTGCTATGGAGATTAAATGTCAGGGCTGTCACCCTCAGGGTGTAGCATGATCTCATGCCTCTTTGAATATGGAGGCATTTTTACACACAGTCATATGTGTAGATAGAAAGACAGACAGACAGACAGACAGACACACACACACACACACACACCACTGTACCAATGGGGCTTAAAGTTTCAAGTTAAAGAATCAACACACAAGAAAACAATGTGCAATGTATTAACTATTGTAACTATCCTACTAACCTGTTTTGACACTGTCTCAATGCTATTTCTTTCTCAATAAAATTAATACAAAAAACCCAAATCAACATAGCAGTGTAACCCAGAGACAACAAGAAAATCCAAACCACCATAAAATGTAATACAGCTGATTAATTTGAAGTTTCATAACACAGACCCTCAGTTGGCTAGCTCCATATTGCTCACGTTGGCTTATATGATCATATTGTTGTGTCATTGGAATAATAAATGGCATAAATCTTCATTTCATGGAATTGATCACAAACACAAGCAAAGAGGAGGTCACTTTACCTGCTGCATTATCTAAACAAATCCATCCAGAGATCTGGAGTCATTTAATCATGGTGCTGTCATTTGGTTTGGGTAAGCATATTTTCCCTTCATTAGATTTAATATATAATCTCATTATAGAAATCTAACACCCTGCACTGAGTCTCAACTCATAAATCAGGTTCTACTTCTATTTATAAGCCCCAAGAAGGAAAAGAAGGCAACAAAGTGTTATAAAAGTGCATAGCACAGTAGCATTGGCTCAGCCATTCAGAGATGCCACCTTTCAATCCACTTTTTAGTCTCTTTTTGAATTGAGCTGAGACCCTCTGCCACAGGCACCTTCATGCCAACTCTTAAGTTTGTGTGCAATCAGACACATTAAAACCTGTCACTCATGAATCATTGTCAAAAATCACTTCTTATCTATGAATCATAATGAATAGACATCATTCCTTAAATCTAAAATTGTTATATAATACTTAACACTTTTTTATTTAAATTTAAAAGTAATATTTACATGGGCAGAAAAAAACCTGTTTCTGTATATTATAATGCTTTGATGCTTAAAGGATCATTAGAACATTGAAAGCATCTAAGAAATATTTCAACTCTAAAGAGAAATGAAATTAACCTAAGAAGATGCATGTTCTGTGAAGGATTAGGAAGATAACTAATTAAACTTCATTTGATAACAAGGAAACTTAACTTCTAGCTCACATGTGATATTATGATGCTTCACTGTGTAACATGGATGTAGTCAGGCATGTTCATGGTGGGGACACATTTTCAGACATTTTATTTAAAAGCTTTCTTTTCTCACAGCCAGATTTTCCCAAGTCTCATTTAAATTTTCCTTTTACTTAGGAAGTTGTAATTTTGTCCCTTTTTGATCCGATAATTATTTAAAGATGAAAAACTGCATGGCCTAGCTTGCATATCTGCAGATGATCTGTTAATATCTAAGCACTATAAAAAATTACAATTCCATATCATGCAAAGTCCAGGTGCCATCCGCGAAATTCATGACCGGAAGTGAGCCCCACAGCTTCAGCTCTCCTCTCTCACCCCATGCAAAAGAAGATTAGTGTGAGTACTTATTGTCTCTAGAGAGCTGCTCTGGGCCAAGGTTTTGGGACCAATGAACTATGAACAACAAAAAATCATTCCCAGCAATCGCAAACTTCTACTCAGGTCTTTGTATAGACAGAAATGGTCAGGGCAGTGAAAATCATTCTTTTACTTTAAAACATGTCTACTGATGTGATAAATATAGTTCCAGACTTTTATATTTGAAAACTGATGCTTGTTTTGCAATAGATGTGTTATTGTTTTAAATGGTGAAAATATGGAAATGGTGGCAAACGCCTATAGTCCCAGCTACTTGAGAGACTGAGGCAGCAGGACTCCTGCCTAGAACTGTAGTTTGAGGTAACCTTGGCAACACAGCAAGACTACAGCTCAAACAATAATACAATCGCAAAAGTTGCTAGAAGATTGGAAGAGTGAGCAAGTGTAAGTGAAATTCACATTTTTATGAGGATTGACAATTTCCATATCCTCAAGCTTTCCTGCATGCTCTACAGTGAATCATGCAGACATTGGGTAATGTCCTATTGATTTTTATGTCCTGGGACTGCAAAGTAGGGGAAAGAGAGAGAGAGAGAGTCTGGATTAGGCTTAAATCCATAACAATCTACAGTATATTAAGTGTTGTTAAATTCCTCAACAAAATAAAACACACTGTGGAGAGAGGCACAGTTGCTGAGTGGGACTAGGGTTGCCTTATGGAGGTTTCAAGAAGTGACTGCATCTCCATGACTGAGCTAAGAACAGGCAGGACCAATCAGGAAAGGTAGCAAGTGAGGCTCCTTCAGGAGGGAAAGACCTTGGAAGAAATCAGCTCAATGCTGTTTCCTTGGGTGGTGGGGAGATCACAATCAAAGTACTCAAGTCTGCTTTCTAATTAGAATCCTCATCCCATGAACTGTAAACTTCACAGAAAAACTTAATGGACCTCAGAGCTTTGTCTGCTTATCTTGGTTGGAGACAAAAGGATGAAGTGGCTCATGCTGAACATGCAGCTTGTGCTGCAGTTGACTGTCATGTAACCATTTCACAATATGAGGGCAGAGAACACGTGGTCTGTGGAAGGAAAGATGTGAAGGTGTATGGCACTGTAGGTCAGCTATGGGGTACATGGCTGAGGCACAGATGCGAACCAGATCTCTTCTCTCCTTATGAGGATGAGGTGGAGGTCATTCGAGGAAGGCACAGTCGCGTGCTGTACGAGGTTGAGGTTCTCCACTGAGCAAGTAGAAGTTCAGAATCCTTAGTACCCAGCTTGCGAGTCAGCCCATGCACGCTCAGTGTTTTACATAAATATCTGACTAAAGTTTGGGACAGCTTTGTGCTATTCCAATTGACAATATAAAGTTATAACTAGCAAAGCTGGTGAGTTTTTAAAAGCCTGCACATTATAACTGCTTACTATAATTTGGTTGTTGGTGTCTTGGGTTCCTTGCACATACTATGCTGTCCAAAGGATTATCTTTCTAGTCATTTATTTGTCTCCGCTTTACTTTGTTTCTCAAAATTTCTGAAACGCTTAGTGTCTATGTTCTATATCTTCGACTTAATATCTTCTATCTTCCATTATTAAGTTCTTTTTCATAAATTTTGCCTTCTGAACTAAATTGGCAACTCCTTAAAAGAAAGAAATTTATCTCCAGGGATCTTTAAATAGCTACCTATGTGTATTACAAAATATTAATTTTTAAAATGTTGGCCATATTGCTTTTACTTATGAACAAATGTGGAAATGATCAATGCAACTCTAATGAAGCAGCTAAAATAAAAAGGAGGCAAAGAGATAGTTATAAATCCCATTATCACTACATATTACTCCTTGGATACCAATTAAATTCTCTAGAAAATGGGCAGTCGCCCAGTGTCACCAATTGAGAAGACAATGTGCATGAATACTTGTTACATAACCAGGAGACTTTCATTTCAATGAGGGAAGATGACAATATTTTTGGCTAATATCCATGTGCTAATTGGCTAAAACCAGATGACTATGAAAAATTAATTATAGAAAGAATGATATGTTGAGTGTTTTTGAGAGCCATGTTAAACAATTTATAATCCAATTAATCTTTAAAAATTTCCCCATGAAGCAAGTTGTTAGAATGAGTGGAATATTATTACCATTATAAAAAAATGAAAAACAAAATAAATTTTTTAAATTTCACAAGTAAATATGTTATACATGCCACTAATTTCTGTTAAATGCATTCATGCATTCATAAGCTTAATGCAGAGTTTCACCAGCCCCGGGCCATTCACTTGTACTAGTCAGAAAGAGGACCTTGGAGCAGAAGAGAGTGGTCCAGCAACCCAGCCCTCACCTCCTTTTTATTATGTAATACAACCGAGTAGCAGTGTTTTTCAGAAGATGGCATTAGGACAACAACAAGCACAGTTGGCATTTCCTTCTCTGGTTATTATAGATAGCCACACCTCTGTACTAAGTGACTTTCATGATCAATATAATCTAGGGTCCATCCTGCTCAATATCCTTGCTGTTAATCAGAGAAAACTGTGATGAAAAGTGATACAAGTTACTTGAAATCTCACAACAATATGTAATTTCTAGGCACTGTGCTAACCACAGTTAACCATTCATACTTTGAAAAAATATGCCACGTTCTGCCATAAAAAATTGAAAACAATTTTTATTAAAAAAAAACTGAAAACATTGAATCTAGAAATATACCATAGATTACAAGGTTCGTGTGTGTGTGTGTGTGTGTGTGTGTGTGTGTGTGTATGCAAACAAGGCACTGAACTCATACAACCTCACACTTGCCAGGCACGAATATCCCACTGTCATCAAAAGACATGTAAGACACTTTCTATGACAAGATCTCGCCATATTACCATGAAGCCAAACCCTCATAGTCAATTAGAGACTACTATAGAACTCTGATGGGATTTCAAGGGACAGATAAAATATGCTTATTTCCTAATAAGGTATCTCATTCTCCTCTAAAACTACTTATGAATTATAAGATGCACATCAGCACTAGTCTCCTAAACTTGTAACTGCTCACCTATTCTTCTGTCAAAGTACAGCAGTTCTATTCTACAGTGACGGCATTCTGTAATCTAGAGTAGTGGTCATGATTTTAAAGAGTGAAATACTTTCACTCTGCAATTTATCATATCTTCAGCTGCTTTCTGAGGGCTAAGAAGGCTCCCAGTGTGCACAGTAAGTTAGGACACTTCGGCAAGGGGGAAAGACTGGGAAGGCTGATGGCCCAGAAGACGCACATCAGGCCAGCCATTCACCCCAACCCACACATGCAGTCACCAGCCACACCATACTTGAAGTTCTGGCAACATGGAAGCATTTTTCAGATATGAGTTAAATGGTTACTTTTCTTCATCGCAGCATTTATGTGATCTGAAAGTTTGTCATCCCTGTGATACTCAGTAAAATAGATCCTTTACACATTATTTTGAGAAACTTCTGCCATTTCAGAAATACCCTCATCCAACAAGTTTCAAGCTCTAATTTACATACGTGATTTTGCAAGTGTGATCTCTTTCTTTTACATTTTTTTTCTTTCTCTATGAACATAAAATCTCAAAGACAAGCTAAGTCTTCTCTGTGATGAGCAGGCAATGTCATCTCTTTGTAATTAATTTTGCTCTTGGTAGTCTATTGGCTGGCTAGGCCCTCTAGGATACTTGTACTTTATAGATGCCTAAATCAGGCTCATGTATTTCAGGTTATAGTATCTTGATTGTAAAAGGAATATTTAACCTGTCCAATCTTCCTAAGGCCATCTCCTGAAAGCCACCATTACTCAGTTGTATCGCATAATAAAACTGAGGTGGGGGCTGGGTTGCTGGATCATGGATATCCCACTGTCCCCAAAAGGATGTGTAAGAGGCTTTCTATGACCAGATCTTCTCACGTTACATGATGAGATCATCACTAGATCCTGTCAGACTTCCTTGGTGCAACACCATGTCCAAGCACAATGAGCTCCACTTGTCAGTGATATGACTGCAGTACCCAGTGCTGACTGGACTACTGTTGAGAGGAACACGTCAGCACTCATCCTCTCCAACATTGCTCACTACAGGCATGAAACCAGATATTTTCTTTATACAAAAGTAAGAAAACCAATATGTGGTTATATTCCTAGTTATCACTTACTAGGAAGGCTTCATATCCTTAGGAGGACTGAGGATACAAGTGTCTTTGGGCACCCAGACCTGTGAGGACACTGTGCAATCAGGTGCCCTACTTGTACTTGTTCATGATGTTAGCTTTCATAAGATGAATGTTACAGTCAGGTAAGGGTTTGGGATTTAGATTTAGGCACATGGTTACAAAGTGATATTATACTTAAAAAATGAGTTAAAATGGGTAATGAAAGGTCATATTTTGCGAAGAGATATTTTTCTTTTTGGTTTTATTCTGTCTGTTTCAGTTGGAACACCCACTCACTCTTTTATGCCTGCAGAAGCTGTTCTCTGAGTCACTGTTAGCTGAAAGCCTCGGGAAAATTCAGGAGGTCCCTGTGGCTCCCTTTTGGGTGATATATTCCATGGGGACAAGGTGACAACAAAATGATAACAAAAAGCCCAGTGCACACTGGTGCCACACGTTCGCCACCACTAGCTTCAGGCATGAAACCAGTACATTATCACAGTTGTCTTCAGAGTACTGTTTCATCTTGCTAATGCAGGAAGCAAAAATGCAGGAAAACCCTAGTCTTGCTCTCCATAATACCATGTAGGCAGATTTCTGTAATCTACATTAAAATATAAAAGAATTCCAATGCCATTGTCAATACTTATTTTTGGTTTGTCTTTATTTATAGTATAGCTAACTGGAAAGCACCTGCATAATGCCGAGGGATAAAGCTTACAAAGGGCAATTGTAGATAAGAATTTGGGTGATTGTATTTTTATATAATCTACTAAGATAACATTTGTCTCTGAAGCACTCATTTCAAAGATTAGAATCTGGGCAATAATCATAGAAAACTAATGCCATAAACAAACAAACCCCTCTTCATACAGCCTCTGTTCTCCAATATGAGGATTAAGTGTTACAAAACTGAATAAAATTAAGAAATACATGTAATATTGGACAATGATGAGGGTTCCTAAATACTTTATAACTTTAGAAAAAAAAAAACTTTAGAAAATATACAGCTATACTCATACACACACGCACACACACACACGAACACAAACCCTAGATTTTTAATGATAAAGCATCTTGATAAATGCATTACAGCCTGAAGGAATAAATTGCTTTGCACTGCTGCCTTGTTCGTGATTCAAGCAGCAACTTGAATATTTGTACACTGTGTATAAAAGTAACAAAACCAATATGTGATTACGCTCCCAGTTATCACTTACTAGGAAGGCTCAGACACAAGGTATTTTCTTTTGATACAGTTACTATTGTAAGAGCAGTTTTGTTTGTGTGGAAGATACAGGTGAACTAAAACAGACAGAAACATCATTAAGATCTGCTAATGATTCATTCTTTTATTTGCACTAGGAGTAAATGCCTGAGCTCTATGCTGCATCTATGTTTGAAGAAATAGAATCATTGGTTAACAAATGTGTTACGCTTAGGTGGTATGGCTGCTTGAATACTAACTACAACAAGGAAGCATTAGGTCTGGTATGCCAGACAAATACAGTATGTCATCAGCAACATTTCATTTCCACCCAAGCAAATACACATTTATATGTTTACGTTAAATATATTTATCAACTCATTTATTCTTTTAAAATTAATATTGGAATTTCTCATTGATACAATAAACTTTCCAAAATGTACTTTAAAATACAGAAAACATAATAGAGGCTAGTCATCAATGATTCTCATTCAGCGGTAGCCTCTGTTATGATTTTGGGGTCTTTATTATTCTGTAAATGCTCATCATTGGCATCTATGTCCTCTTCTGGGAGCACAGGGAAAGACATATGAACACAGAAAAATCTTGATTATTAAGAACCACGGTGTTGTCATTGAAATTTTCCTGCCATAATATTACTGTTGTGTACCATAGAGAAAAATAAAGGATGGATAGAGGGGTATAGGGAGAGTGATCTCTTGCAATAGGGAAATGGCCCTAAGGGAAAAGGGTGAGGAGCAAGAGGAGGAAGAGGGGAAGGAAAATATGTAGAATAAAGATTTTTCCACACAGGAATCTAATAACCTCAATTAACATAAAATTGTGTGCCATAGTATGAACTAAGATTAATAACATCCGTGAAGATTAAAAAGGGGTAGGGAGGGAAGGAGAAGCAGGGAGAATGAAATTAAAAAAGCTAGGGTACACATATGGAGCAATTCCCTAAGATGATTATAAACTACATGAACTGTAAACACATACTAACAAAATAATAAAAAACCTATGATAAAGCCTCCAGTTTTACAATTCAGAATTCAGGCTGAGCACCTTTCATCTGAGACCCATCAATTCACATCAGTTTGAATGCCAGTGCTCGGAACTTTTCACATCTTGAAACATAACATATTCATGATATTAAGAACTAAAATCTATGCAAATATCCCCAGATTCTAAAATTTCCTAAGAATGTAAGAGAAGGGAAATTCAACATGTATCTCATGACTGAGTTCAAACAGTATAGTCACCAATTTTCCTAGTCTGAAAAAGTAACTTTTAATTCTCAACTTTATTTTTCTCCTTAATCTGAATATCTAAATCAAATTGTGTTTTGTCCATCTTTCTGAAAGCTAGAAAATGCCCAATACACATAAATAGTCAAGAAGTATAAATTTCTTAAAGTCTATGCTAATGTATTGACTCACATTAATTGATAATGCTCTAACTTAGCTTTCTAGTTATTCTCATATAATTTACATAATTTCCTGGGCCAACAGTGTGCTGAACTCAGTAAGCAGAAGTATTTGTTAATTTTTAGCCTTATTTTTTGAGTGAAATTGTGCAAGTGCACAATTCTCAATTTGTATAACATTTTGTAAAATTTGCTGATGATGTGGAAGCAATAAACGGTTTGAATTTTGTCTTACAATTTTTTCCCGGAGCAGCAACACTCAGCAAACCTTCTCATGATTTGGTGAAAGCTGTGGCTCTCAGGTTGGCCATAAGATAACGAGAAGGAATCTATAGTGATCTGTATTCAACAAATGTTTTGAGCGAGGTGATTTGGCCAACTGCATGGTAAGTGTTCTGAGCACATTTCTAACCTACAGTGAGTTTTTTTTTTTAGTCAAGATGGCACTCCATTAAAAGTCAATTATGAACATAATTCATGATGTGTGTGTATGTACTGTCTCAAAAGCTCATAGCTGTCTTTCTTCTTAATGAGCAGTGACCTCAAGAATAGGCGTTGGGTGTAGGTCTTATCACACTTTGATGTAAATATGTCATCCATCTTGACCTTGATCATCAAGGGTGTACACATACATAGGAGAAAAAGAAAACGATGTGATCCCTATGTTTGCTATTTTAAATATCCTGAAGAACTGTCATAGTTACTTAGAAGTGTTCTAGCTCAAAGATCCTCATACAGTGTCGCTGCCAGGATTACCCAGTAAATATACTTAAATTATGGATGCTGCAAAGAGGGAAAGATGAGAAACAAATGAAAATTCTCTTGAAAGGACTAGTTTTGGCAGATAAATATTTCATGTGGATTCAGGAAATCTCATGCTTTGCATGCACTTTCCCCCATTTCTCTCATCATGCTGTTAAAGGGTCATCAGGAGGCTGAGGCTGCAAACCAGGCAGTGTGTGTCTTCCTAGCAGCATGCGGTGTCTGCTCATGGATTCAATAATTGATTAACTACAGGCACCAGGCTGCTGCTTCAGCTTCCTTAGTAATAATAAATTAAGCCAAGTAAAGGTTCTGTCACCCATCCAGAGGGCGTATCTAGTTCAGGAATGTTTGTCCTAGGGATGCAGGGTGTGAAGTCAGAGAGGTGTAGACAAAAGAAGAGGGTAGATGGGCAGTCCACAAAGTGTATGTGTGAACTTTCAAATGGGAACCACTAAATATAGCTAATAGCATTCTAACTATCCTGCCTGAAGTTCTTTTGCACAGATTATATTACTCTATTCAGGTTGGTAGAACAAAACGAAAAAAATATCTCTGTTTAGAGTCTCTACACACTATTACATTTATGTCAACCTTACTGAAAGTAATAAACAATGCAATTCCACTGGTGACCAACAGCTCCAAGTTCCTCTGTTTGGTACAGGTCTATGTCAAAGGATTTTCCAGATGTGAAAATGATTTCAAATGGTTCCATACTAGCGTGGCACAAGTGTGATGAATGTCCACCCTTGAAGAGAATTGGAGAATTTTCACTTGGAGGAAGAAAATTGTACACACTCCTTAAGTATTGTTTTAGATGCTCTTTATCTACAATGGCAGACAGAACGTTGTGCAAAGTAGAAAAAATGTTCTTGAGAAATACAGAATAAATTTCCTTTGTCTCAGTTTGGGGGATGGAACACAGGTCCTTCACACTGAGTTACATTACCATCTTTTTAAGTTTTCTATTTCATCCAAGAAAGGGTCTTGCTAAGTCAGTGTGTTTCCCAGGCTGAGCTCAAGTTGAGATCCTCATGTCTCACCCTTTCGCATAGTGCTTGGATTGCAGGGATGTGTAACCATGTTTGGTTGCAGTAAGCCTTCATAATGCTCACTTGCTTTCATTGTGATACAATTAGCCAAAAGATCTTTAAACCTACTCAGAATGATATTCAGTTGTAGGCTCAGAAAGTGAGCTTTCCATTCTGGGGCCCACAATAACCGGAACTCTCCAGTACTTACATTTACCTGAGGAGGAAGAGTGAAGATGTTAAATTTGCACTGGTTGACATAGCTACATTGAAAACCTTGTATTTGGTCCCCTATTGACATACTGGTAGCACCAGTTATGTTAATAAGAAATTGGGGCCTTCTTGAAATGTGCCCAGCATGACCATGGCATAGCTGCTACTCCCCATGACAATCCTTCCTTTCCATTTCATGTTGACCGATTATATTTCAATCCTATCTCTTTGCTCCACCTTTACAGGATCAGATTAAAAACTACAACTCTACAACAACCTTAATTTTAAATACACATTCTGGATTTTTGAGTAATTTGTAATAGTTTCCAAAGCCCATGATATATTAAAACTTTTAATTTTAATTTGAAACGTACATAGTGAAGCTGTGGCTGGGATGGACACATGAAGCTGGTAAGCAGCAACAGAGAGTACAGTCTCAACAACAGCTCTATGCTCTCTTGCTTCTTGTAGGTGTTTTAGGAAATTAGGGGATTCATTTAAATTTAGGGAAGGATAAAAGTCTTGGGCCATTAGCATAATGAAGATCTGGGTTTTATTCTTTATTATATTTGTACTTTTGCTAATAGAGCTTAATGAAATAACTGTTCCATATGTCATTTTATGCTCCATTCTCTTTAGTAACCATTAGGACTAAAACATTTTAGGACATATAGTAGCTACTGGCAATACTAAAGTCATGGAAGGAGTAACCTAATACTACAATATCAATTACAGATTTTTTAAAAAAGATGATCAGCAGTAAATAGACCAGAAGAAGGTGGAACCAGGGCTTTTGCTCTCAGTGTCAATGGACTGGAAATATATTTTCTTACCACAATGATAAAGTGTGTAACCTAATACCCAGAGGCCAGGAACACAACTAAAATCTGCATGTAAAGGCCAGCTCTCCACAATAAATCTTGCTCTAAATGTCAATATGGCTGAGGCTAAGAAGCCTTGAATAACGGAGACTTATGCACTTCTCCTCAAGACAAGAAGAGGACAAGAACATGTCCTTTTCGTCAAACATGTCTTATGCAGTACTTCTGAGCCTGAGAAATTTTACCCCTCAGTGGGCATTAACTTTGTTCAAGAAAGGATGCAAACTTCATCAGATTGAAGTGGGACAGAAAAAGGGGGGAAGCAATTTGTGGTGGCTAAAGACAGGAGGAAAAAGAATTTTGCAATTATTGCAAAAATGTATCTTCAGTATGCTTACAGCATCATTAAAATGTCTTATAGGTGTTTAATGTCTCATTAAAATTAAATCTGTACCTGACAAAAACACAGTACTTTCAGTAATCTTTGGAGTATGTACTAATTAAATTTAGCAAATGCCTTTAGATTAGACAGCTAAGAAAGAAATCTGTTGATATGCTTCTTTTCCTGATTAATTTGACAAGTATTCTCAAACAATTTGAAGTTAGCATGGTTCACAAAAACTATGTTAAGCAGTGTGCTGCTTGATTCATCAAAGAAGCTTGAAAATCTACTAGTTAAAGCCTGATTTCACATATAGAGACACAAAGGTCCAAAGGTCTAAATTCGAGTAATACAAAAGCAGAAAAAATATCTTTAAAAACACTGTCTCATGTTATTTCTATTATTTTTATAATAAAATACTAGATAATCCAACATGGTACCAAGTACACTATTAGTACAATGCAGGCAGATAAAGAATCTAAAATACCCTCTTCATCTCAGAATCTGGAACCACCTACTGCTTTCATTAATACCCACCTCTCAGAGATGTTGTGGCTGATTTAAGAGTATGCCCTGAGGCTGAGGCAGTGGCACTTGTAACTCTTTTCACAGTGTGAGGATATTGCCTTAAGGTTTGCCAATTTTACACAATAGCACATGAAAGATAAGTGGTAGGATTCAGGTCAGAACCCTGTCCAGAGAATAACTGGTCCCTGAGGGCAATGCATATGCAAAGGAGGACATCCCAGCGTTCCCAAGGGGAACTAACAGCACAAGCCCACAGAGCTTTTCTGGCTGCCCATTCCTACGCATGGGTCTTGGTGCATCTAGCAAATTCACAGGGTGGTCATTCGTGAGACGGCACTGATGAACCCCTTGGTAAGGAGCCAGGAGAACACAACCCGAGAACTGTAGCAGCCCTTTATATTTAGATTATAAAAATCTAAAGACACTGAGATCTGTGGCTCTGAAGTTCAAAATCCTTTTTCAAGGTCTATCTACTTTGATGACCTGTACTCCACTTCTCCAATGCACCTTGAAAGAGCAGCGTTTTTGCACAAGCTCTGTGAATAAAGACCACAAACTTGAGTCCTGGGATTTCTCCTTTCCCTTACTTGAAACGATATGGAATGGGGATCACATCATAGTTTATGACTGATGGGTATCATAGTCAGTTTTGATGGCTGTCATAAACTATTAAAAACTGTAGAATATGACTCAATCTCTAATGAAGTTTAGCATTGCTTCTGAAATCAAGGCCATATGTGTTCTCACTAAGGAAAAGATAATTATGCCCCTGCAGGCCACGGACCAAAATAGTTAGCATAGATCAGCTCATGCCCTCCCTTCCAGTGACCTCTGACTTCTCACTAGACTTTTGCCCCTGTTTCTTATTGAGGAATCTCATGTGCCTGCAATCCCACTGGCTTAACACTGAAAAAGAAATTAAATGATAAGAAGTTTTTGGCAGGTGCAAAATATTGTTTAATATATCTGCCTTTATGATGTAGATACATATTAATATGATAAAAATCCTGTTCAGCAGTCATATTCAGAGCTATACAACTTCCAGAAGATGGAGATACTTTCTAAACTCTATTCTATACCATATTTTGTGAATGTCTCTATTAACTTTCTTATAGTTCTAGGCTTTGATTAGGTCCAAATATAATCCAACTTACTCTCTTCTAAAAGTTATTTTCACAAGGGCCAGCCAGATAGCTCAGCTGACTAAAGTGTCTTCTTAGGCAAGCACTGGGGGACCTGGGTTCAGTCTCTATGCTGTGCTGGTCCTGCCCCCAGGATCACTATGGATCTGATTTGTACAGTGAGACCCTGCAGACCCTGTACTAAATACATTAAAAAAAAAAAAGGTATTTTATAAGTGGAATAAACCTAAGAGAAACATCACATTTCAGAGACTTGTAGTTATTCTTTTGACATGTAGAAATTTCCCATTAAGATGAGATCTAAGTTGTTGGTTCTTTGGAGTGTTTCCAAAGTTTGGTTTTTGTTCATAAACTGTCTGGCTACTCCTATGACTTCAAGGCTTTCACCTATTTTTTTTTCTTCCAGGAGATTTAGTGTTTTTGTTCTAGGTATTTTCTCAAAAGAACTGAAAACATTATACCGTAGTGATACATGTGCATCCATGTTTACAGAAGCACAGTTTGTCATAGCCAAATCTTGGAAACAACCAAAATGTACATTACTTGAGGAATGGATGGAAAATATAAGGTCATTTTATACAGTGGAGTACTACTTGGCTATAAAGAAAGACAAACTCAAAGCCTTTATAGGTGAGTGGATGTGACTAGAGGTTGTATTAATAAGTAAAATAAATTGGGCCCACATATGTAAATACTGCATTGTCTCCCTAGTGTAAGAATGAATAAATAAAACCTGAAAGGTATAATAGATATAGTATAATGGAAAGAAACTGAATTTAAGGATTAAATAACAAAGATGAGAAAATGGAAAAAAAGACAGGGAAAAAGGAAGGGGGGGAAGTCATGGAAACATATATATATATATATATATATATATATA